>CM038793.1:81002680-81070385 GCA_021764765.1 Vicia sativa | reverse complement strand
GTTCAAGGGGTTTTATCACATTCAAAATCTGATATATTGCAGTACAGGAGGTTATTTTGCAGGGTAAATCTGATATATTGCAGTATAGGAGGTTATTTTGCCGGGCATTGTTCAAGTATGGAATCATGTTAGTTTTGTAGGCTGTAATGCAACTGAGGTGGGTTTGAGGTTATTTTGCAGGGCATTGTTCAAGTATGGAATCATGTTGGTTTTGTAGGCTATGTGTATGTAAGAATATTTGGTTTGGTGTTGATTTAATTTTGCACTTCTTGTGCTTGATTAAAGCGTTTAATATATTGCTTTTTCAAAACAAACAAAAAAATGAAAGCCAAAAGGTTCAGGTTGTTTACGTTAACACTAATAGGTAGAAATAAAGCAAATTGATGTCAACTCCAAATTCAACAAACTTAGCTTATGATTAGATCCACATCTCAAAACCGTAGCAACCATAAAACATAATTCCAATGCATGTTTGCCATGAAAAAAACTGCAACTAAATATGAGCTTCTACATTGACCCAAAATTTTGCCAATTAATGACAAAAGCCACCAAGAACCAAAAGTGACAGCTTCTAATTTTCAAGGGTCCAAACTTAAAAAGAAAATACAAGGACTAAACTTTTTTTCACAAAGCGTACAAAACAAACACCAATGGTTGCTTGAAAATACTAATAACTTCAACACAAGTCTTCTTTTAATATACATATGTGGTTTCTCAATCCACATCTTATATGCTCAAATATGTTAAAATACACTATCGAAATTCTGGAAAATAGACTATTGGAAGTACGCTTCCGCTAAAAGCCAGACCAGCACAAAGCAACTCCAACTCTTTCACAAAGCCAGACCAGCAAAAAGCAACTCCAACTCCTTTTCTTGAGATACAGTTCTCTGATATACAAGGTAACAGTATAATACAATTAATCACTTTTAAAAGGAAAGTCATAATTTTAAAACTCTAGTTGATGGACAGAGAGCCAATGCCTTACCTGAACTGACATAAGTTGCAGAATTTTATTAAGAACCTTTAGACGATGTGCAACATAGGTGCTTTTTGCAGGTAATTGATTCATTCTCCGTATTTCTTCTTGTACTACTGCTTGTTTTGTCTCACACCATACCGGTTTTTGTGGTTCAGCCTGATGAAAAGTGGCTCCATCTTCCATCATTTGATCAAGGGAATCCATTTTTTCACTGCACTAACCAAACATCAACGATAAATAAACCAAAATCATAAGGCACGATGAGGCAAATAATTTAACCTTAGCAGAACAAATTTTGTAGGAAAATCTGGTAACCAAGGAGGATTATAAATTAATCAACTTCTCAAAAGACAAAAACATGTTACATAGTTGACAACAACATTCCTCAGACAAACAAAAAAACATTCCATCAACCTAAATTTCAAAACTTAGAACAAAAACAGGTCAAATAAAAGATAATAATAGAACTATTATTTATGAAAAGAACATAACCATGATTATTAACATCTTTTAATGATAAAAAAAATCATTAAAAAACTAAATTTAGGGTTTAGGGAAGGTTAAACATGCTAAAATAGAGAGGAATTTACCTTGTCTCAGCGTGAAGAATTTGGTGAGTTGTGGAAAATACGGCGAGGAATTCTAGGGTGCGTTCGGAATTCGGATTGAAAGAACAAAAACAGAAGAGTGGTGTTTCGTGGAATGGAACCCAATTTGGTCTCTAAAATCGGAATTTATATATGCTGCTATTTTTTGTTTTTTATTTTAAATAAGAGGAATCATTTAAATTTGAATAAAGTTTTGGTATTATAACTTGACATAGTCATATCAAGTGACAAAGATTTTATTTATTTATTTTATGAATTGTGAAAAGAGATTTTTACGTGATAATGATTGAGATTAAAAGATTACTTAAAGGGATCACATGACCTTTATTCCGCGTGTCATAAAAATAGTAAAATTGTTCACGGATTCAAGACTCAACTTCTTTTATTGTACACATAACCTTCACTTCCTTCCTTCTATAAATTCAATACTTATATTACAATAATTTTATATAATAAAATTCAATAATATATCACACCATTTTATTTTATTTTATATTTTATTTATATTTTATTTATATTTTATTTATATTTATATTTTTATAATTATATATTAACAACGATTATAGATTAAAATTAAAATTAAATAATTAAAAATTAAATAATTTATTTTAATTTTATCTAGTTTATTACTAATTTATTTGAATTTTATTTTTTAATTTTATATTTTAGTAGAATTTTGAAGATTTGGGATCTATTTCATTAAAAAGATATGGTTAGAATTACAAACAAAAGTTTATCGGGGGCTAAATATAAAAAATTAGAGAGAAAATTTTCAATTGTTTTTTGTGTTCAAATCTAATGAACCAAATCTCTAAAAAAATAATGAATTTTGATGAAAATAAAAATAAAAATAAAATTGATTTAATATAAAATAATTGATTCCAAATAATTAAGTTGAGATAAAAATCTAAACAATCGGAACAACCAATAAGATTTTGCAAAATATTATATATGGTCTCTACTCCCTCCTCATTCAACATGTTGAATATTTTCAACACTAATTAATCCAGGTTATTTTCAACACCTCATTCAACATCACGTTGCAACTATTCACCTATTCAACTAGGCTGGAAGAAGAAAGGTACCGAATGACACACCTTGGATAAGGAGAGTGTGCCCAACAACATCCACGTGGGGAAGGGCATGCCAAACGACATGTGCATGGCAAGGGAGGGTGTCGAGCGGCACCTGTTGTTGTGCACAGCGGCTTGCATCATTTTTTTATTAGTTCCTTAAAATTTCTTGTATGTTTTTGTTGTGTTCTTCTGTGGCGGTTAATTTAACAATTAGGATATTACATGAGTTGCAGGTAGTGAATATTAGGTGGCTAATTAAAATGAAATCATAACAGTAGTATATATATAGATATTGAAAGCAGCGAGTATTGGAAGTACCAGTAGCTTAAGAGGAAATATCTCAGAAACCATAAAATATTGTAACTGAATAGTAGCAGGTGCTTTTAGTAACAGAAATATTTCAATGGAAAAATGAATAGTCGAGTTAATTAATTAAGTGATAAATGTAGAAATAATTAAATAGCAGTAGTGTGTATATAATCTATTTTTGGTGTAAGATTGTCAAGGTTAGTTTGTTGATAATTGTTGTTGTTGTTGCCTGTATTGATTTTGTTGATAAATTGTGAAGTTGCAGGTTGTGATGAAATTAGTTGTGTTTTCTTGTGTTGAATTGATGAATCAAGTCGTAGGCCTCGTGCCAATGTTGAATGATGTTATTGAATTATTATTACATTGCAGGCTTTTAGCCAATGTTGATTATGATGAAGTTGTTATTGAATTGATGATTTAGTTGTTGTTGTTGTGTTGCATCATGTTGTCGCATACATTGCATAACACGTTGGCCTAGATTGGCAAAATATTACGTTGGGAGCTTTACTCTGTTTATGTTGGTCTGGATTGGCAACCACGTTGAAAGTTGAAGGCTTGTGCCTTGTTGATGCCTCTGATAATTGTAGATTATTACGTTGGGAGTTTTGCTCCAATTTTTACGTGGGTAATGTAACACCCCTTCTAAAATACCCTGTGAATTAATAATTAAATCAGAGTTAACATAATTGAAAGGGCATTACAATTTGTTAAAACAGAAACGGAAAATCTCATTCAAAATGTCATGCTGAACTGAAGAACTTTATTAAAATAATTCAAAACCAATGATATGTTCTACACAGCGGAAAATAGCATCAAAACCGGAATAAATTTAATTCATAATTATTCCAACATAAACCAAAAGGAACAAGTTCAAAACTATAATTCCAAATTAATCGTTCCCTAGTGTTACAACTACCAGAGCATGACACTGACACGCAGACAACCTAAATAGCACATTCAAGCTATCCTCACCATTTCATGGCGGCTAACACTTCAATATGAAATCATCAAAGTAAGGGTGAGATTTCATCAACAATTAAAATGCATTATACGTTTCTAAAAACAATAAAACAGTCAATACATTATTTCACCCTCATTAACATAATCAGGTTACAGTACACAATTACAATTCACACGGATCAATATGCACAATAACAACAACAATGAAAATATAACACTGGAAACCATCCTATCATGTTATAACTCCATGTGCAATGCAGACTCAATGCATGTGGTACCAAACGTGAACTAAATTCACACCATGTTCCGTTTACACCCCGGAAATAGCGTTAATCAAAGATTCACCCATACACCACTGGGACACGAATCTAGCCTCACCACCACTAAACCACTGAGTATGGGTATTGGCTCTACATGTCCAATTCCACACAATGGGAATTAACCACCACCCGGAATGCATGTCATACTGTGCAACAACATTCAAATAAGGAACATGATATCACAACATCATTCCATACATAGCCAACACCAACAAACAACATATGATAACAACATATACAACGTCAATCACAATACATGATATTAACATCTATCAAGTATTTACAACATCAACGACGAACAACCACGAATAACAACGGATTCCTCATACGGAAAGCCATATTAATCCAACAAGATTCACTTACTAGGTGTTAAGAATGTTTTTTATAGGAAAGTACATACTTCCAGCTTTCCAACGATTCCAACTACGACTAAATCGAGATTCTGATGCATAAGATCTGACCAGCAGTTTTCAGAAGCATTTGTTCATTTCTTTCCGGCTTGGGTCGATACAAAATCTCATGTGTCAATACAAAACCAGCTTGTGTCGACACAAGCTTCGTATGAGTCGACACATACGTTCTGCAAAATTCCATTTTTCTGGTTTTCTTCAGTATGAGTCAATCCATGCTTCTCTTGTGTCGATACAAAATCCCCAAAATGCCCGTGAGTCGATACAAGGCTGTATGTCGTCGCAAGCGGTTTCGACACATTTTCTTAAATCAGCGACTTGTATCGACACATAACCTCTTGGGTCAACTCATGCTGCATATTTTCCACCAAAAACCTGGTTTTTCCACTGTTATGCAATTCCAAACGATACCATTCATCACCAACAACCACAGTACAACAGAAGCAGTAAAACTATGTATTTTCACATCCAATTAACAATAGAATTACACTCCCTAATTAATCCACGAATGAACCTACACATAGTAACCATTCCTATGAATTCCAATTGGGGTTTTTACGTCGAATCACATCATTAAGGCATAACCTAAAAAATTCTAATTCGAGATTTCTAACGTATTATTCAATCCTATTGATTATCAAAACCCATAAGGCATATTAACCAGACAAAATCACCCCTTACCTTGCGATGATTCTTCGAATTCTGACGCTTTGGCTTTTTCTCCTCTTTCTTCTCTTCTCTCAAAGCGTCGGTGAAAACCTCAATTCCTTCTCTTTTCCTCTTATTCCTTATTTTATTCCTTTTATTATTCCAAATAATAAAAATAAAACAATTAGAATAATTAGAGTGTTTTACTCCACACACCCTCCAATTTAACTTCACACCCCCAACACTTCCATTTATTTAATTAATTAATTAAATTCAATAATCCAAAAATACTAATAATTAAACTTTTAATTAAATTCATAATTAAAATTCTAATTATTTAATAATTGAATTATTTGGGGTGTCACAACTCTCCCCCACTAAAAGAGTTTTCGTCCTCGAAAATATACCTTAGACGAAAAGTTCGGGATACGAGTCCTTCATCTGGCTCTCCAGCTCCCAAGTAACATTTCCACCCGCTGGTCCTCCCTAAGCTACTTTCACCAAAACTATCTCTTTACCTCACAACTGCTTCAACTTCCGGATCAGCAATGTATTTCCTCAAATGAGATACATGGAAAACATCATAAAAATTTGTAAGCGACGGCGGTAAAGCAATCTGATAAGCAACTTTGCCAACCTTCTGTCGAAGCAGGACCAATAAAGCGCGGAGTTAAATTCTTTGACTTCAAAGCTCGACCAATACCGATCATCGAGTAACTTCGCATAAACACATGATCTCCTTCACTAAACTAAGATCCTTCCTCCTCTTATCATGATAACTCTTACGCTACTCTAAAGAAGCTCATCTTCTCACGAATCATCTTAATCTTTTACGAGTACGGTGGACAATCTCGGTCCAATCAGACACTTTCTCTAGATTTGTACCAACAGCGGTGTCAGAGCATCTCCACCATACAATGCCTCAAGCGAAGCCATACCAATACTCGAATGAAAACTATTGTTGTGGTAAACTCAATCAATGGTAGATAACTATCCCAAGCTCCACGTTTCTCCAACACTGACTCTCAACAAATCCTCTAACAGTGAATCATTCTCTGCATCGACCATCATTTGCGGATGATAAGCAGAACTCAACCTCAACTTAGTATCCAAAGCTTCTTGCAATCCTGTCCAGAACTTTGACGTAAACCTCGGATCTCTATCCGACACAATGCGAGAAGGAGTACCGTGAAAACTCACGATCTTCTTGACATACAACTCTGCCAACCTCTCCATAGGATAATCCATTCTAATCGGAATAAAGTGAGCAGACTTCGTCAACCGATCGATAATAACCCAAATAGAATCACAATTCTTCGCTGTCCTCGGAAGACCAGACACAAAATCCATAGAAATGTCATCCCATTTCCAATCCGGAATAAACAACGGTTCCATCAATTCTGACGGTTTCTGATGTTCAATTTTCGATTTCTGACAAATCAAACAAGAATAGGCAAACTCGACAATTTCCTTTTTCATTCCAGGCCACCAAAACAACTTCTTCAAGTCATGATACATCTTAGTAGCACCAGGATGAATACTCATTCCACTACGATGTCCTTCTTCCAAAATACTCTTCCTAAGTTTTGCAATATTCGGAACACACACCCTATCACCAAATATCATAACACCATTCTCGTCAATTCAGAATTTACCTCCTTGACCTTGGTTGATCAATGTCAATTTATCAACTAAACCAACATCAGTTACATCGTTCGAATTTCCTCGAAGAATACCACTAGTCGAAACTACGACTTAACACTTATCAAAATAGTCTCACATACCAAACTCAAATCTACGATTGCTCGACTAAATCCATTCACGCACCATCAACATTGACATATGCAATGACTTCTACTCGATGCATACGCCACGTTTGCCTTACTAGGATGGTAATTGGCGAAATCATAATCTTTCGAGAAATTCTAACCACCCTACGCCTCATGTTTAGCTCTTTACGATCGAAGAGATACTTGGACTCTTATGATCGCTAACCCCAGACAAATGTCGGGCATTTTCTAATTACCCACTCAAAATCCAAAAATCAATCCAGTCCTCAGCGGGACCTCAACATCCGGTTAAATAAAATCGGCCAACCGCACTCCGTTCAAGTTGAGAAAAGAAGTCGTGTTGAATGGACAGGAATGCGGCGGGCCCTAAACCACTTAAAGCAAGCTATCAACCGCGTATTATCTTGGTGGACAAGGAAGAAGTATTATACCTATATCAGTAAATGTTGCCGTCCGATTAGCGCCTTTCGTTAGAAATGTAAGAGGGTAAAAAACCCATCTATTTCATGAGCAAGGCCTTACAGGTCCCCGAGCTAAGATATCAACAAATTGAGACAATCGCCCTCTCACTGGTCAACGCCGCCAGAAGACTCCGTCACTACTTTTTAGCTCACACTATGGTAGTTCGATCGGATCAACCCATCAAACAACTGCTAGGCCGACTAGACATGGCCGGTAAGATGCTCAAATGGTCATTAGAACTATCTGAATTCGATATTAGGTACGAGAGCAGGAAGGCACTCAAAGCACAAGTTCTAGCGGACTTTGTGGCCAAAATGACTTTCCCAGCAAGAAGGAACCAACCGATGAACCATATATGTCGACGGTGCTTCTAGCTCGTCAAGAAGCAGAGCAGGGATAATCCTAGAGAGCGAAGAAGGAATCGTCATCGAGGTATCCCTCGCCCTCTCATTCCCTACTTCAAACAATCAAGCGGAGTACGAAGCTTTCCTCGCCGTCCTCTGGCTCGTCGAGGACATGGGATCAAGAGAAGTCAAAATCCTCACAGACTCATAGCTCATAGCTTCCCAAGTTCGAGGAGAGTATCAGGTAAAAAACAACCAGTTAGTTGAATATTGGACCCTCGTCCAAAACCACCTAGAAAAGTTCACTTCAATGGATATACAACAGATTCCTCGGGAGCATAATGCTCACGCAGACATTCTATCCAAACTCGCTAGTACAAGGACTAAGGGAGGAAACAAGTCGGTGATCTAGGAAATACTCCCTCGACCAAGCATAGATAAAAGTCGCCCTAGCCATAACATCTTTGTCATCGAAGAGAACATTTCTTGGATGACTCCCGTCTACAAATACCTGGTCGATGGGACCATCCCCAACGACCCTAAGGGCGTATCGTCGGATGAAGAAGCGCTTTCGTCGTCTACTCGAAAAACTCTACAAAGGGTTCTGTTCCCTCCTCGAATGCATCGAAGCAGTCTGCACATACTCGAAAAATACATGAAGGCATAAGCGCCCACACCTAGGAGGAAAATCACTCGCTCACAGCTCTTGCATTTGGTTATTATGTGACCATGCGAGCAGCGGAGCCACGTCAAAATGTGATAAATGCCAACGACATGGACACATGCACCTGGCCCCCACAAACGAGCTCAAGTCTTTTTCCTCCCCATGGCCATTCTCTTGGTGGGGACTCGACATCCTCGAACTGTTCATTTTAGGGGCCTACCAAAACAAATATCTAATAGTAGGTGTCGACTATTTCACTAAGTGGATAGAGGCCGAAGCATTGGCCAGAATCACTGCCCAGAACATCCTGCGTTTCTACAAGAGGAATATACTAGCCCGATTCGACATCCCACAAGCCATTGTCACTGATAATGGGATGCAGTTCACGGACAAAAGTTTCCAAGACTTCGTAGCCCATCTGAGAACCATGCAGAACGACGCAGCAGCCTCGGTCGAACACCCTCAAACAAACGAGCAGGCCCAATCGGCCAACAGAGTCATATTGCACGGACTCAGGAGAAGGTTGGACAAATCAAAAAAGAAATGGGTTGAGGAATTACACAACGTGCTCTGGGCCTATCGGACAACTCCCCACTCGTCTATTGGGGAAACCCCATTTCGGCTCGCATATGGAACCGAAGTAGTTATTCCAATAGAGATGACCGAACCTTCACGAAGAACCGAATCTCCCCTCGACGTGGAGATGAACGACCAATCCCTAAGAGAAGAGCTCGACTTGGTCGAAGAGATAAGAACGGGGGTTGCCGTTAGAAAAGCATCGTTCAAACAAAGAATAGCCCTCTGGTACGACGCTAAAGTCATTCCCCGGGAATTCGATGTCGGAAGCTTAGTCCTTAAGCGAAACCTGAAGAGCTCCACCGAAGAGAAGCTCGCGGCAAACTAGGAAGGCCTTTACCGAGTCTGTGCCAAAACAGGAACGGGGGCATACTACCTAGAAAACATGCAAGGGGAACAACTCACTCGATCGTGGAATGCTGAAAAACTTAAACAATACTATAGTTAAAATACTAACGGTCGACGCACATCAGGAAATCACATTAACACCTAAATCTCGACACCACACGCTCGCCTCGGTACCAACGTTGCATGGAATCATGGCGCATAAAGGGACACTCACTCTGTAATAACGAACCAGGTCCTCGCCCCGACGCGGGGGATTCAAACGAGCCCCACTGTCTAAGTACCTCACCCAGTAGAACACCCAACTCATGATGGGACGTTTACGCCACTGATCTCAGGCCTTTAATCGAAGCTTGAGTTTCGGACCAAGCCTAGCGACGAGCTGGCCCATTTTGACTAGTATCCCCACACTCTCAAAAAACCGTGCACAAATAACAAGCGTTCATCACCCGAAAACAGCAAACAATACATACACACATAATCAAATAAACAACATAAAATACTTCATAGAATAAATCATGACCACGAGGACCGGATTTATCCAGGAGTTACAGTGGGGGCTCCACACCAGCAAAAGAAAATTAATCAAAAATGACCAACACAGTTCGAAAATTGTCATTACATAAATGGGCCTCGCCCAGATAAACATGTTAAGAACAAAAAATCAGAATTACTCAGCAGACTGGCCAGAGACATTTCTAGGAGTCGGTTGCGGAGGAGTCTCGTCAATGACCATATTGCCAATGAGGAAGTCGGGCTTCTTTATCTCATCCCCATCGACAAAGTAGTGAATTCTCATCCCAGTCGTCCTCAGTTCCACTTTGGGGTTCATGACACGAATCTGCGACACGACATTGTCGAAGCTAGCCGCAGAAGCGACCATAGCATCGTCATAGACCTGATGAACCCGACTTATGAACTTCGCTCGAGTCCTCACATCCAAAAACTCCATGGGTTCACCTTCACCCGGGGCCACCTCTTTCTTCAAACGGTCAAGCTCCTCCTTAGCCTCATGGCCCTCTTTCACGGCTGCGTCGTATCGCTCGACCATGGCGCTTTGATGAACAAGGATCATGTCCCCGGCCAAAAGCCCTCCATAGAGTGAGGAATACTCAGACCTAGATCACCAAGCACGAATAGCTTTTCTGGTGGCACAAACCGCCACTAAGAGGCGGAACAGCCGCTTACCACCAGAAAAATTCTATAAACATAAACCCTAAACGTATGTATCTCTACACGCAAGGTTCAAACAAGCAAAATTCAAACGAAATGGTCAAAAACGTACTGTTTACAAGTGGAGCGGACTGGAAATTTGAACAAAAGAAGATCTGGTAAGCAGGGATGGCGTCGACCACCGCGAAAGTAGTCCTCGGATTGATGAACGAGTGAGTCGAGCGAAAGCAAGTGCAAATAATCAAAGGGTGTGACGATCGAAAAGTTATGAATGATGGAAACCTCCGATTTTTATAGCCCCTATGCACGCGTGGGACTGGGCCTAGGCAGGGACCTAAGAAAATCATCATTATACCCTAGTCCACAGGTCTGCCAGCAGTCACTTCACGCGACTCAAGGCCACGTAGGAAAAACGCTACAAATTCTAACTCCCCGCTTCCTCAACGTTCCCTTGCATCCTCGAGTGTAACTACTTTGGCTTCTCCCTCGATATCAAGTCATCGCGTCTACGAGCAGACGCAACAACTTGGGGGACACTGTTCTGGACCGCCCGAAAGCATTCAGGCGGGTCATTCTTCCCTTAACCGCAGCAACCCCGGTTCAAACCACGACCCTACTTACCATTACCTGTGCCCGTTATGCCTCATGTGTTCGACATAACGGCTAGTTACGAGCAAATCTGCCCAATCTTGACCTAGTCAGCCCGGACGACTATATTTGTAGATCCGCGTATCGCGGCCCAAATATAGCAGCCAATGAGAATCCTCCCATGTCATTATATAAACCCTCATATCTTTGAGGGCAAGACATCACTTTTTTACACTCTAAAACCCAAATACTTTCTATCTTCTCATTCGAACATTTGCTTACTTTAGTATCGGAGTGCCTTGCAGGTACACCACCCCCTTCTCCTCACCAACTTGCTCAGAAAATCATCAACAGCCCGACCGTCTCCAGTTCTGATCAACAATTCAAATCAATAACCATTATGAAACTATGTCCATTAGCACCAAGAATAAGTTTCAAAATCCCTTGGGAGAAATCAACTTCCTAAGGAGACTCGTGTCTAATTAGGCTAGCAAGATGAATGATTATTCACCCTTACACATGCTGAAGTATTCAAAAGAAATGGTATGAATATTTGATCAACTAGACCATATCAAAAATGCCTTCGACCATAAAGGAATACAATCATCAACTCATAATGTTACACTTATCATAGGAGGCTATAAACATCCTCTCTTTATATATTATCACATTTCATAGCAGTGTATTTGGAATGGAACAATACCCTAATAACATTTTTTATTGCTTACTATTGAAGTTTGATCATTTTTAAGCAAAGATGTTCCATGAAATTAGTTCCTCTCTCTTTCCTGTTGCATTTGTTTTCTCTGTTATGGTATTCATGAAATTTGTTGTGTAGAAAATGACTATTGTGCAGTTAAGTTGATACTTTTATTGGCTAATTGACCATGTCTATAGAAATTTGCTGTAAGACACATCATGGTTTTTTGGTAGCGGTTGTTGCTTATTATACCTCTTGCTAGCCTCAACGTATAAATAATTCTCTCACCCTTTCATTTATTATATTCTTTTTAATACATCCACAAAAATACATGATTACTAGTATTACAGGGTATTTAAGAAACTGCCTTGCAACTACATACTAGTGAATTCAGTTGAACTAATTCAAAAGATGACATAAATCCAATATGAAAACTCCCTGTCATAAACAAAAAATAACCAACAGAAAACAGAAGCCCTCTATTTGGCACACCCACACAACTACGGAACGTAGAAGAATAACAATGGACAAGAGTCGTGCGAGACAGGATACTCCGGCCTAAACTCAATCCACCCAACTGCACGTGACATCCCCACAAAACCAGACCCAAACCGCCCCTACATCATACAGAAGCAACACATCTGATGATTCTATATAATTTTAACACTGGGAACAAAAAGAATGTCATTTTCATCTTATACATTAGTGCTTGTAAAATATGAGATTTGTGGTAATATCGTATGACTTCGTAGATGATTTTCCCCCTCATATGATAAAGAAGGAAAGTAGCTTCATTAAGTTATCTAGAGAAGCATCCTAATTATAAATTAATAACATCACAATATTGAAAACAGTATGGCCTATGCTTTATGCAGCATATAAACAAATAGATGAATTAAGAACAAGTTTCAGTGCTGCAAAAACATTCAACAGTGCTGCATGTAACATGGAGATTAGAATATGTAGCAATATGATTATCCAATATAGATCATGTTTCCCTAATCGGCATGGATGTACTAGTGTTAACACAATCAGAACATGAATATTCAATTTATATTAATTTGCAAAAACATCTATCGGTTCCCTCTACTCTAAAATGGTCATAGAAGTAAATTAAATTCAAACTAATAAATCATTCTAGAGAAACTTACTTTTCAATTCACCAATACCAAACCAAGCTTTCAACATGATTATGGCCATTCGACAACAAGTCTCTATTGATTCCCGCTACTTTATTCATTCTCTCCACTATGTGATATCTCCGGTTACAGATAACTGCTTGGCTTTCAAGATAGTTCATATAAAAAACAGTGTATCATACTTCTCCAAATAGCATAATAGCAACAATTCAAAGTAACGAGAGGAATAATCTAACAAAAGAGTGTCATAACTAATTTTAAGGAATTGAGTCCAAGACTCTTCCACTCCAAATTCTTTCATTTGCCATATTACTAGATAAGTTCCATGGTAATAATGAGATAAACAAAGACAATCCATTAAGACACTTAGATGTGGTTCAACAATTAGAACTTGATAGAAACTCGGAGGAGGCCGCAGCTGAGTATGTGTCTCGGATCCCAAATCAAGTGAAATAATCACAAACTGCCCAATAGTAATATTCTTGTGATCATAAGTAGAAAAGTGTCTGCGCTTTGTAATTTAATTTGTCATTCAAGTTGTC
This sequence comes from Vicia sativa, assembly GCA_021764765.1. Taxonomy (NCBI): domain Eukaryota; kingdom Viridiplantae; phylum Streptophyta; class Magnoliopsida; order Fabales; family Fabaceae; genus Vicia; species Vicia sativa. Next base: position 81,056,749 of record CM038793.1, on the reverse strand, counting down.
ATAATCAAAAGCGCATTGTAATCATCAAAGATAAGCCATAATTTCCATATTTAGCATAACACAAACACATACACATAATCCACTTACTTAAACTTGAGAGTATGAAAGTACACAGAAGCCACTTATTTAACACGAGAGTATGAAAGTAGTAAAAGTATCGTAATACTCCGGTATGACTATTACAGTAGTAAGGACATGGATCCTCTAATCACCAGCACGCTTGAACTCTTGGAGTTCTTTAAAGTTCAGCCATGGTTTGACCCATACTTGAGCATCATAGATCTTCTTCTCACCTGCCTCAACAGCCTCAATCGTAAGGTGATGCAGTGTACCAGCAACAACCTGTTCCCGAGCTTTCACCACCCTTGTAAACTCCAGAAGTGAATTCTTCACCACCATTAAAAAACATTCAACAGTTTCAGTTTACGGGAAAATAAAACCCTAGATAAAAAATAAGGGATGAAATATATGAGAGAACCTGTTTGGTGTTGTGTTGATCGACGGCGAATCGAGCAAGGGATTCGATTTCGGCTGAGTTTTGAGAACCAGGGGAGTCGAAGATGCCTCCGACTTTGGTAGCCATTTGTGATCGAAATCGGAGCAGTCTCGGGAAGCGATGGAAAGGAAGAAGAATGAGTTGACTTGGAATTGGAATGAACATGAGTAAGTCGGAAGACCTATATTTAACGCAGTGTTTGTCTGTGTGGGTGTCGGCAGTATCGAAGCCACGTAATCTACACGTTTTTATGTCGACCACTTCTGTTCGGTTGGATATCAATTATATTTGTCATATTCTTGCTCCTAGGGGTGGGCACCGGTTCGGGCCCAAACCCCCAATCCGAAGTTATCCACGGGTGGCATATTTCGGCCCAATATATGATTCGGATAAGTCGGGTTCGAGTTGTATCGGATTTGAGTATCTATAGGGTTAATTTCGGATACCATTTTTAATGGGCTTATTGAAATATTAAGCCCAAATTCAGAATTTAGTAGTTTTACCCCTTTTTTTTTTGTACAGTACTCAAAATTTTCATTTAATTACTTAAAATTTCCAAAAAAAAAAAATGACATACTCTATAATATAAATTTATAATTAAAAAACATTACAAATTAACATAGTATCAAATTCAAATACATTACAAATTCCAATTCAAATACATTACAAATTCCAATTTAAATAGATTGCAGTAAGTATCAAATACATTACAAATTCTAATTTAAACAGATTGCAGTAGGTATCAAATACATTACAAATTCAATTAAATTTAACAAAGCCTACATAGTAACACAACCAACATATAAACTCCAATTCTTTGTTGCTCAAATTGAGATTAATCCATTCCATAAAATAACTGGGAAGCTTTATCCTTGACACTTCACACTGTTGAGGGACATTTGTTTTCAAATCCTAATTTCCGCTGCAAAAGCAAAAGAGTTCTATTTAAAAGAAAAAATGAAGTTATTCAAGATGTATAAGGCAGGAAATTAATGTAACATTGCAAATAAGAAAAAGAAAAAGTTGAAGAGGTAAAGCATGAAATAGTGGCATTTATCAAGTTACAAATGTTGCACTTCCATAGCTTTTGTTGCATTAGCCAAGCTTCAAATTCTTCAATAACTTCCTTGAATGGTATGGTTGTATCATGCCAGACTCTGGCAGAAAAAAGCCAAACTATTTTTATGATTAATTTAAGTGGTGTACCAATAACCAATCTTATTTAACTATTCTAACACATACACTAAACACATGAAATCATACCCTCCTACAAGCAACCATAAATTACAAAAATTATAGTCAAAACACTACATGAAGGACAAAAATTGGAAAAGAGTTGAACCTGCTTGTTAGACTCTAGCAACCTTACTCTTTGGAAAAGACTTTTCGGTAGTACAAACAAAAACAGTGAAGATTGTATACATATTTCATGAGTATAAGGAAGTAGGGCTCTAAAAAAAAAGTTTCGTACCTATCAACTCATATTTTCCCGTACTTTCCTTCAATGTATTCATTTATTCTTTGCTCAGTCATATTTGAGGGCCTCACAAACCTATTAGACAGATAAAGGAACAATGAAAACATGAGTAAGATATACAAAAAGAAATTAAGAATTTTTAATGTCACAATGATGCCTGTGTATAATTAGAAGTTGATATTTCTGATATTTTGCTACATTCCAAGAAAAGTAATATCAACAACTATTGAACATAATAGAGTACTAGAGTTATTAAAAGAAAGGATAATTAAAACGAAAAAACAGATTCATCTTAGGTAATCACTAATCACAGAACACTGCTCTTACTAGACATGCTATAAAGAGGCAGAAGAAAAAAAACCTGTGGAAAATGTCTTGTGTAACACCCCCTTCTATTTACCCGCGTTTTATAATAATAATCAGAGTATTTAATCATAACCAAGAAGGCGTCACAATTTTTAAAACATAAAGATTTCCGAAACATGTGTCATGCTTTCCTTTGAAGAAGACTTATCAAATAATTAATGCAACCGTTATGTTTAACGGTGATGTAACATAACCAAAACTTGAATACAACATTCACGGTATTCCAGAATAATAAGCGAAATCACGAATCAAAACATTAAAAATTCCGGGTAATAAGTCAACATAATTCCAAGTTATTCAAAATATCCATTAAAGGATTCAAACAACCGTTCCCAGTGTTACATCTACGAGCACGACAACGACACGGACTAAGCGGTGACTCAATACTAGAGCTATCCTCACCAACTCCAAGCGACTAATCACCGGATGAAAATGTTGAGTAAGGGTGAGATCTCGATTCAATATAACATGCATTATCGTTTTAGAATACGATAGAAATAAAGATACATTAATCCATTTAATCAAGCACAAGTCATAATCAATTCACCACAGCTCACACAATGAACATGTACATAATTCAAACAATGGAAATCGCAACCTTGGAATCCATCCTAGCATGTTACAATCCCATATGCAATCAGACTCTATGCATGTGGTACCAAAGCGTGAACCGAGTTCACACACACTCCGTTTACATGTGGATAGACAGTGTAAATTCATGATTCGCCCATAGCTATTGGGTCAGGAATCCAGCCTCACTACCTCAACCTCCGGGTAAGTATATTGGCTCAACCAGTTCGCTTCCACACAATGGGAATGAACCAAATCAATAAATGTATATGCATGCATCATAAAAGCATGCCATCATCATTTCACATATCATGATATTAATACAAATCACATCATGTCAATTCAGCAGTGTATCTCATTCAAATCAAAATGAATAGCAATTATATAACACTGTCAGCGTCAATACCTCATAGGTAACTCATACCATTCATACTAGTCCTCATTATCCTTAATTACTCATTCTTTCAAAAATCGGGAGTGCAACCATTTTAAAAATAATTTAGCAAAATAATATTTTTCTCTTTTCAAAAGGTAGTATTCGAAATTTAGAAAATAACGCCGAAAACGGCACTCGAATCGGAGTTACGGTTTAGAAAATATGAATTTTCAAAGTTTTGGAAAAATTAGAAAAATGAACGTGGAACCCGGTTCCTACCCAGAACGGAACCGGTTCCTGAAAGTTAAAATTAACACGCCCCTGATTTTTGAATGGGGAACCGGTTCCGTCATATACAGGAACCGGTTCCTGAGTCTATTTTTCCCCAGTTTCTGCAATTTAACACTGGGAACTCGGTTCCTCCCCACAGGGAACCGGTTCCCACGACCTGTGACAGCAATTTTCTACTTTTTGACAGCATTTTCCATTCTTACTCATTCCCAAACTTACTAATACGATTTGGCACATTAGGAACATCATTTTATTGTCATTTCACACCATTTTAACATCAATCAACATGATTTATTCACTCTCATCAATTACCTGACATACTTATGATTTCTAAACCCAACACTGACACAATTAGGGTTTGTTTCCTATAACTCATAATCATCATAATTCAAATTCTCTAACATACCCAATTATCCCTATGATTCCCAAAACCCATAAGGCATATTAATCGATTGAAACCACCCCTTACCTCGCGATGATTCTTCGATTCTCTTGGTGTCGGCTTTCCTCTCTTTTCCTCTTCTCTCCAATTCCACGTGAAAACAGTTTTCTCCAAAAACCTATTCTTTCTTTCTTTTCCCTTTTTATATTCCTTTAATTGTTCCTTTAATTATTCCAATAAAATAATTAAAACTTAATAATTAGTAGAGTGATTTACTCTCTTACACCCACCGTTTACTCTGCACACCTCAACACATATCCTCATTAAATGACCCAATTAATTCCAAATAAAATAATACTTAGGACTTCATTTAATTAAATAATTAAATCCTCACTTAATAAATATTTAAATTAAATCGGGGTGTCACAACTCTCCCCCACTAAAAGAGTTTTCGTCCTCGAAAACATACCTTAGACGAAAAGTTCGGGATATGAGTCCTTCATCTGACTCTCCAATTCCCAAGTCACATTTCCTTGTGGTCCTCCCAAGCTACTCTTACAGTGCTATCTCTTTACCTCATGATTGCTTCACTTTCGACCCTCGATCCGTGCAGTCTTGCTTCATGATCAAATTATCCCTTTTGAACATCATCTACTTGAATCTCATGAGATGGATCCATGATGTACCTCCTCGGTGAGATACATGGAAAACATCATGCAAATTAGCAAGTGGCGGTAAAGCAATCGATAAGCAACTTTCCCACTCTTTTGGTAATCTGAAGCGGACCAATAAAGCGGAGTCAACTTCTTTGACTTGAGGCTCGACCAATACCGTCATCGGAGTAACTCTCATGAACACATGGTCTCCTTCATCAAACTCGAGGTCTTTCCTCCTCTTATCATGATAACTTTTCGGCGACTACGAGAAGTTCTCATCTTCTCTGAATCATCTTAATCCTTTATGAAGTTTGTTGAACAATCTCGGTCCAATCCAACACTTTCTCGATTCATACCAACACAACGGTGTCGGGCATCTCCTACCATACAATGCCTCAAGCGGAGCCATACGATGCTCGAATGAAAACTATTGTTGTAGGTAAACTCTATCAACGGCAAATAGCTATCCCAGCTCCACCTTTCTCTAACACAAGCTCTCAACAAATCTTCTAACGAATCGTCCTCTTCGTCGACCATCATCTATGGATGATATCACGAGAACTCAATTGTAACTTAGTACCTAGAGCCTCCTGCAATCCTGTCCGAACTTAGAAGTAAACCTCGGATCTCTATCCGACACAATGCTAGACGGAATACCATGCAAACTTACAACCTTTTCGACATACTGATTACGCCACCTCTCCACGGGATAATCCATTCTTATCGGAATGAAGTAGCGGACTTTGTTAATCGGTCAACAATAACCCAAATAGAATCACGGTTCTTACGTCGTCCTCGGCAAACCGACCACGAAATCCATTGAAATTCCATCCATTTCCATTCGGAACAAACAACGGTTCCATCGGTCTGCGGTTTCGATGTTCAATCTTTGATTTCGACAAACCAAACATGCATACACAAACTCGGCGATTTCCTTTTCATTCGAGGCCACCAAAATAATTTCTTCAAATCATGATACATCTTAGTAGCACCGGGGTGAATACTCGATCCACTCGATGTCCTTCTTCTAAGATACTCTTTACGATCCCGCAACATCAAGGAACATACTCTATCACCAAATCTCATAACACCATTCTCGTCGATTGAATTCACCTCCACGACCTTGGTTAATCAATGTCGACTTCCACTAAACCAACATCGGACTTACATCCATCTCGAATCTCTTCCAAGATACCACTAGTCAAATGCCCGATTTCACACTATTCGGAGTAGTCTCACATACCAAACTCAAGTCTACGAATTGTTCCACCAATTCAATTCACGAACCATTAACATCGACATATGCAAAGACTTCCTGCTTAATGCATCTGCTACTACGTTTGCCTTCCCAGGATGGTAATTCAAACCAAAATCGTAATCCTTGAGAAATTCCAACCATCTCCTCTGCCTCATATTCAACTCTTTCTGATCGAATAGATACCTCAGGCTCTTATGATCACTGAACACTTCAAATCGTGAACCATACAGATAATGTCTCCACATTTCAACACAAACACAACGACCGACTCTAAATCATGAGTCGGTAATTCCTTTCATGAGTCTTTAACTGTCTTGAAGCATAAGCCATAACCTGCTTATCTTGCATCAAAACACCTCCTAAACCCATCAAGGACGCATCACAATATACTACAAAAGATTCTTCCGGATTTGGCAAAATTAAAATCGGAGCACTAGTCAATCTCCTTTTCAATTCTTGGAATCCTTTTCACAATCTATATCCCAAACAAATGCTTGACCCTTTCGTCAACTTAGTCAATGGTAGAGCTAACCCGAAAATCCTCAATGAATTTCCTATAGTAACACCGGACCAGAAAGCTACGAATCTCGAAGCATTCTTGGTGCTTCCACGAGATCGACTTCTACTTTTGTAGGATCAACAGCAATACCATTCTTGGAAATCACATGACCAAGAAAACTCACTTAACCAAAACTCACATTTAGACAACTTAGCATAAAGTTTCTTTTCTTTCAACAATTCCATACAATTCTAAGATGCTTTGCATGCTCCTCGTCATCCTTTGAATAGATCGAAATGTCGTCAATAAACACCACCACAAACTTGTCAAGATCTGGATGAAATATCCATTCATATACTCCATAAACACACGGTGCATTAGTAACTCCAAATGGCATAGCGAATACTCATAATGTCCATACCTCATTACGAATGCGGTCTTACGAATATCTCGCCTTAACACGAATCGATGATATCCGGATCTCGGATCAATTTTGCTAAATACACGCGCTCAGACCAAGCGATCCATCAAATCATCAATCCTCGGCAATGGATCTGGATTCTTGATTGTCACTTTATTCGTTGCACGTAGTCACACACAATCTCATTGTACCTTCCTTCTTCTTAACCAACAATCAAGGCGCACCCCGGTGAAACACTAGGCGAATAAATTTCTTCTCAAGCAACTCCTCTAGCGCTTCTTCACTCGACAACTCGGATCTTGAGCATGCGATAAGGCGCCATCGACCAGGACTAGTTCGAATTAAATCTATAGCAAACTCCACCTCTCTCTGGTGGTAACTCTTTAACATCTTAGGAAACACCTCGAAATTCATTAACAATTGGAAGTTCACCACTCTTAGCCTTTCCTTTCACTTGAGTCGACAAATATAACATAAACACCACGCACCATCTCTACGGTGAATTCATACATAGCAGACATAGTCTCATCTTCCACCTTAACTTCTTGGGAAATAAGGCTGTCTTTTCAAAACAATTGATATGAACACGGTTGAAGACCAACGGTTCATTCAAGGATAATATCCGTTGTTCTAACGGTAGGCACACTAAATCCATACGAAACCCTATCAAAGATAACAATAGGACAATTCCTACAAACATACGAAGTATCCATGACCCGAGCAGTGTCAATAACCATACTTCCATCCAAACTAGAAATTTCCAAATTCAATCTCTTAGCACAATCCAAAGAAATAAAAGAATGTGTCGCTCCAGTATCAATAATTGCTATTAAAGGTATGCCATTAATAAAACATGTACCTTTAATTAACCGATCATCAGGCTTAACATCGATCGACAAGCGAACACCTTCCACCACTTGCTCTTTCTTTGGTTTATTACACTGCGGACGAGTGTGTCCTTCTTCACCACAGTTGTAACATGTTATCTTCCTGGACCTACACTCAGCAACTAAATGACCAAACCTTCCACAATTGTTGCACTTCCTCGCATCGTTCTTGCATTCAGGAGCTCGGTGACCCAATTCACCACATCTGTAACACTTTACGGAAGAACCAGAAGAACGAGTCTCCCCACTAGGCTTCTTCCAACCTCCAGTTACGATTATTTCTATCATAAGGCTTACCACGATCCATATGTCGCTTGCCCTTCGATCGACATAACTACGAGCATTTGACTTAGTACTAGCAAGATCTTCTTCGAATCCTACTACGTCAACCAAATCGGAAACCTTCTAATGTTGATACACGATTCCTGCTTGATCTCATCCAAACCATTCTCAAACTTGATACATTTGGAAAATTCTCCATACGCATCGTTAGGATAGTTAGCATAATACTTTGCTAACTTCGATGAAACTTGGTTGCATACTCACTCACCGACTTGTTGCCTTGCTTGAGCTCGAGAAATTGATCTCTTTCTTACGAATGTCTTGAGGAAAATACCTTCTCGGAAAGCCCTCTCGAACACGGCCAGTCAATGCAATTCCATCTTCTTCCATTCGGTCTGGTAGCAACCCACGGTCATCGACTTCCTCGGCCAACATGTGAGTACCATATCTCACCTTCAGCCCCTCAGCACAATCAATCACTCTGAAGATCCTCTCGATCTCCTTCAACCACTTCTAGGCACCCTCGGGATCATGTGCACCCTTGAACAATGAAGGATTATTCCTCGAAAATTCCCCATTATGCATCGGCACAATAGCGACTCCTGCTGATTCCCTCAAGTACTCCAGCTAGCATTCCCAAAGCCTCAGCAATAGCATCATCATTCCTTCCGTTACCTCTTCCAGCCATTGTTCTGTAACATTACAAAACAACCTACATCAGCACACTAGTATCGACAGTGTTACTTACACTAGTCGCCTACCAAAAGGGATAATGACACTAAGACAAGACCGACAATGCTCTGATACCACTATTGTAACACCCCCTTCTATTTACCCGCGTTTTATAATAATAATCAGAGTATTTAATCATAACCAAGAAGGCGTCACAATTTTTAAAACATAAAGATTTTCGAAACATGTGTCATGCTTTCACTGAAGAAGACTTATCAAATAATTAATGCAACCGTTATGTTTAACAGCGGAAATGTAACATAACCAAAACTTCGGAATACAACATTCACAGTATTCCCGAATAATAAATGAAATCCTGAATCAAAACATTAAAGAATTCCGGGGTAATAAGTCAACATAATTCCAAGTTATTCAAAAATATCCATTAAAGGATTCAAACAACCGTTCCCGATGTTACATCTGCGAGCACGACAACGACACGACTAGCGGTGACTCAATACTAGAGCTATCCTCCCAACTCAAAGCACTAATCACCGGATCGAAAATGTTGAGTAAGGGTGAGATCTCGATTCAATATAACATGCATTATCGTTTTAGAATACGATAGAAATAAAGATACATTAATCCATTTAATCAAGCACAAGTCATAATCAATTCACAACCAGCTCACACAATGAACATGTACATAATTCAAACAATGGAAATCGCAACAGGAATCCATCCTAGCATGTTACAATCCCATATGCAATCGGACTCTATGCATGTGGTACCAAAGCGTGAACCGGTTCACACACCGCTCCGTTTACATGTGGATAGGCGGTGTAAATTCATGATTCGCCCATAGCTATTGGGTCGAGGAATCCACCTCACTACCTCGACCTCCGGGTAAGTATATTGGCTCAACCAGTTCGCTTCCACACAATGGGAATGAACCAAATCAATAAATGTATATGCATGCATCATAAAAGCATGCCATCATCATTTCACATATCATGATATTAATACAAATCACATCATGTCAATTCAGCAGTGTATCTCATTCAAATCAAAATGAATAGCAATTATATAACACTGTCAGCGTCAATACCTCATAGGTAACTCATACCATTCATACTAGTCCTCATTATCCTTAATTACTCATTCTTTCAAAAATCGGGAGTGCAACCATTTTAAAATAATTTAGCAAAATAATATTTTCTCTTTTCAAAGGTAGTATTCGAAATTTAGAAAATAACGCAAAAGCGGCACTTTCGAATCGAATTCGGTTTAGAAAATATGAATTTTCAAAGTTTTGGAAAAATTAGAAAAATGAGCGTGGAACCGGTTCCTACCGAGCGGAACCGGTTCACGAGATTAAAATTAACACGCCCCGATTTTTGAATGGGGAACCGTTCCGTCATATCGAGGCGGTTCACAATCTATTTTCCCGGTTTACGCAATTTAACACTGGGAACTCGGTTCCTCCCCACAGGGAACCGGTTCCCACGACCTGTGACAGCAATTTTCTACTTTTTGACAGCATTTTCCATTCTTACTCATTCCCAAACTTACTAATACGATTTGGCACATTAGGAACATCATTTTATTGTCATTTCACACCATTTTAACATCAATCAACATGATTTATTCACTCTCATCAATTACCTGACATACTTATGATTTCTAAACCCAACACTGACACAATTAGGGTTTGTTTCCTATAACTCATAATCATCATAATTCAAATTCTCTAACATACCCAATTATCCCTATGATTCCCAAAACCCATAAGGCATATTAATCGATTGAAACCACCCCTTACCTCGCGATGATTCTTCGATTCTCTTGGTGTCGGCTTTCCTCTCTTTTCCTCTTCTCTCGATTCCACGTGAAAGCAGTTTTCTCCAAAAACCTATTCTTTCTTTCTTTTCCCTTTTTATATTCCTTTAATTGTTCCTTTAATTATTCCAATAAAATAATTAAAACTTAATAATTAGTAGAGTGATTTACTCTCTTACACCCACCGTTTACTCTGCACACCTCAACACATATCCTCATTAAATGACCCAATTAATTCCAAATAAAATAATACTTAGGACTTCATTTAATTAAATAATTAAATCCTCACTTAATAAATATTTAAATTAAATCGGGGTGTCACATCTTGAACTTGCAACGTATTTGCACTAACCATTAGTATCGGAAACTCAAGAATCTCAACCTTGCCCTCTAAATCAAGTACAAGGAAAAAGTCAAGATTCTGCGAGCGTATTTTGTTTAACTCAGCAATATTCACTTGAAGCTCCCTGGAGCAATCATGATTAAACTTGTCAAGGTGAATAAGATCATCCATCTACAAATAGGAGAATAAAAATATACTATCAAAACTGTCAAGAATTAATAGTAATGAATACTTGTTATGTTATGAATATTTTAAATACAATATCGACATTTGATCAAACAGGTGGCATGCAAACCAATATTTCAAAATTAAGCTATAGAAGGAACACCCAGATACAAAAATGAAGCAAAAAGCGTTAAAATACTAAGATCACGCCAAATTTCAGAATGTATAACCATTAAAACATAAAACAATTTCAGCAACATACACATATTAAACAAAAAATCAGCAAGTATTTAAACTTACTATCGATATTTAGTTCTTGGACAACTCTCTCAAAAGTATCTTGGATCAAAATTCGTTGGTTGTGTTGTGGCTTCAAAATAATGAGTCATAAGACTCCAAAAAATTCAGCAATACTGCAAATACAACTAGAAACATTAGAAAACATACAATTCTACAAATTTTGAGATTAACCTTAATTTTTTTTAAATTCAACTACTGAAAAATTAGCTTCTGAATATTCAGGAAGTCTTTAACCTGAAGTTGTTTCAAGCACATCCAGAAGGCTGTGACTGAGTCTGGGCAGACGACTGTGCTCCGCTTCCAAGTGAAATTTCAGCAAATCCTATTACACATATTAAAAGGCATTGACATTGAGGTGAGCAGCAGGGAATGAAAGTAATATTTCAGCAACATATTACAAAATAAATTAAACAACCACACTTAAGATAAAAATAATACCTTGTAAAGCATCTTCCGAAATCTCATACTCCTCATTGAATTTCAAGTCTTTGAATTGGTAAAAGGAAGGCCTCAACCAGTTCTGAGCACAAATTAATGCCTCCGCCATTTCTGGTTTGAGAGAGCTTCTATATACCTCTAAAACCTTTCCACCCGTGCTAAAAGCCCTCTCAGAAGCTACGGTTGACACTGGCGTTGGCATGATATCCCTAACTATTTGGGACAGAACTGGGTATTTCCCGACATTATGTTTCCACCAACCAAGAATGTCAAAATTGTATTTATCCTTTTCATTAAAACTTATGCACTTTCCTTTTATATATTTTTGAAGTTCAGTTTCTTCTTCAAATGAATCCAAAGACATCAAATGTTGTTGAAACACATTTGCCCTAGCTACGGATGTGGGTAATTCATCGTTGGCTGCTCTTTCACCATGAGAAATAAGGCTGCGCAGATGGAATTGAGCCTCAATGATGTCGTATTATTGTTTATAAAGGTTGAACATGGTTAAAAGATTGTCATTTATATCTTTTAATAGTGATTTATTAGTTTAAATTTTTCCATACATATCATCAAACACCATTCCACAAATCTCAACTTATATCGGGATCAAAGATAACACCAAAATAAAGGAGTTGGTTCATCTTTGTGATATCAACCAATATTTACTATACTTTTCCGCATATCCTAGCTACCTCGACAAACAATCCATTAAGGTCCATATTTAACCTCTCAAGTTCAATGTAAATTGAAGCAAGGTATGGAAGCGTTATGCAAACTTGCTTTTGTGGAAACAGAAAAAATCTTTGTGGCTTCATAATAGTTCTTCAAAACTTAATAAAAACCTAACATTATCCCAATCTTGACTACTAGAAGTCAACCTCAAAGAAATCCCTATAGGCTTCATCCGCATCTTCTAGTTTTTCAAAAACACTTTGAAACTTCTCATTGAATTTAACATCAAATATGTCGAGTTCCATCTAGTTGAAACATTAAGACATCTTGATTTCTTGCATAAAATCGGCATACTCCACACATTCTTTGAACTTTAAAGCCTATGGGGTGAAGATCTAACAAACCTAATTGCATTTCTCACACTTGAAATTGAGGTGTTGGCAACTTGTAATCCATCTCTCACAATCAAATTCAGCACACACCTCATATGAAAACCAAATCCATCCATTAAGAGGCCATTCATGTTTCTTACTTTTTGTTCTAAATATTTAACAGCAACATCATTTGAGGTGGCATTATCTACCGTGATGGTAGAAACATTTCTTAGCCCCCACTCCTTTAAAACATCTTGACCTTCTTACCAGTTTGCCCGATGGTTTGGGATACTCGTAAAGCTGATTATCCTCTTTTGGTATTGCCATTCTCTATCAATAAAATGGGCCGTGAGGGTCAAATAGTTCAGATTTTGGACATATGTCCAGCAATCGGTTGTAATTTCCACCCTACTACAATCAGAATTAAAGAACGCCCTCAACCTCACTTTCTCATCAAGATATAACTGAAAGCAGTCTCTAGTTATAGTTCGCCTAGACGGTATAGAAAATTGGGGCTGCATCTACCTACAAAAGTACTTAAACCCCTCTCCTTCCACTGTACTAAATGGTTTTTCATCTAAAATGATAAAATAAGCCAACCCATTTCGACAAGCTACATGATTAAACCTAGAACTTAATATTTCCTCAGTTGTTGAATATGACAAGACTGTTTGGGTAGTGTCTGTGGACAAGTTCAACGGATACTTGGGACATGTTTTCATGTGACTCCTTAAGTTTGATGTTCCATGTTTCTTAGAGTCACACATATACTTTTGATGGAAGTACTTACAAGCAGCTGTTGGTGGGTCACTATTAGGAATAAAGTTAAAATGATCCCAAACCTCGGATCTCTTTCTATTATCGTTTGCATTGCGTCTTCTTTTCCTTGGGTCAGTTGGTGGAAGGTCGGGTATTGTTGTAGTTTGATGATTAGGTTGGGAATGTTCATTGGCATTTGGTGTGTGTTGCCTAGATGTTGAAATAATTTGTTGGTGTTTATGTGTTAAAAACTATACTAACAAAACACATTTCTTTTTATCAAACATACTACAAACTAAGTAAGAAAACATCCATATACTAACAAAACATCATCAGTAAAAAAATCAACTTACACAAACATAAATCAAACTAAAAACACATTTCTTTTTACCAAACATACTTCAAACTAAGTAAGAATAAATTTACACTATAGTAACAAAACATCAACAGTAAAAAACATATTTCTTTTTACCAAACATACATAAAAAAAGTAAGATTAAACTTACCGGTATTTTGCATATCTCTAACTCCACCAGATTCATTCACATCTCCATCTCCTTGCACATATCCGGCTCCATGCCCATGTCCAGCTCCTTGCACATGTCCAACTCCTTGCATTTCTTTACCTCCTTGCATTTCAATATTAAAAGTTATTAGAGCTAATCAAAATTAAAGAAAACTCTCTTAAAGTTATTGGAACAAAACCAAACCATATCATACCTTCTAGGCTTCTTCAACTCGTTGAAGAGATTTCTCAGCAACACTGTAATAAGAAGTTGAGAACAACAATGATTAAAATACTGAAAACAGCCAAAACTGAACTGTGTTTGATATATGGAAAACAAATATAACCAACAGAGTTTATATAAACCGAACCTTAACAATAACTTCAACACCAAAACTGAACTCTGAAAAAACCTTTCCTTGTGTGACGAAAATGAAGAGTCAGAATAAATCATGAGTTTTGAACACAGATAGAACATATACATGACGAAAATGAGGGATTCAGAATAAATCATGAGTTTTGAACACATAAAGAACAAATACAATAAATCTGAACACAGGAAGAACGAATTCAAACACAAACCTCTTTGAAAATGACGACACGAAGAGATTATCATAGATCTCGTTGTTCAGTGGAGGATATTTTGTTGAGGACGACACGGCGGCGCGGTGGATTGATCATGTTAGGGTTTGATGTAAATTTTGGGGTGACGGCGGCGGAGGTACCATGGCTATGTTCTCTTAGGGTTTTGTTTTTTCAGAATTGAGAAGAAGAAGAAGAATTTCAGAACCGGTACATTTGGGCCAAATCTTTTGGCTTTGAGGGTTAAACAATATTGGGCTAACTGAACCAAATTGGACCGGTCGGGTTCGGGGACCGACGAGCTCAACTAATTAAACCGAACCCGACCAAATATCCCCATGGTTACCCAATTATCTCACCCGACCAACCCGTGAACCCGCAAAAACTCGAACCACAACTTTTATCTTCATCCGGTTCGGGCGGTTAGCGTCAGATGGTGTTCTTATGCCCACCCCTACTTGCTCCTATCTTCATCTTTTACCCAAATAATGATTTATTGTCTTTCTCTTTGGATATTTGATGAGAAAATGTCATTTTTAATTCCAAAAATAATATATTGGAAAATCTATATTAAATATAATAAAAGGAAATGAGTTATTTGACAAGTTTGTCAATGTCACATTTTAAGATTTTACGGTAATCAAGCACGTGTAATAAATGAAGGTATTCTCATAAGTTAAAGGCAATCTTTTGAGATAAGAGTTTGTAGGAGATTGAAGCCAAGGTGTTTGAAAATTTGGCTTTATCAAACTAGAGAATTTAATGACCGAGAGAAATAGTAAGCCAAAACGTCGAAGTTGAGATGTGTCGACCAGAAGGATGTAAAGAAAATCAAGGTTAAGATCTGTAGAAGTTGGTCTAGTCAACCAGAGTATGAAGAACAAGAAAATGGTCGAAGTTGGTTTTGTCGACCAAAGAAGATTCTGGACTTAGAAGAATTTCGTTGTTTTAATTGTGCCAAAGGAAATGTGTCGAAGCAAGCCTAAAAGCGGTTTACTTTCAGAAGCCAGAACCGATAAGATTCAAAATTCAAAGTCACAAGTAGTTACTAGTGGCCTGTGGACTGATTGAGCGCCAAATAGGTGGCGACATCACCTCAAGATTCAAATATTGTCGGTAGATTTCATCTAGGCATTTACATTGTAAATACTATAAATAAGTAGATTCAGTGTAATTTTCGGTGTGTTCACTTGTATACTCAAATCACTTGCCAAAACTCTGAATCACCACCTTTATTTCAATGCAAATCTTTTATCTTTCAATTGTTTCTTTTGAATACTTTACTTGCTTTTTATTTACCTTCGAGCATACTCTTTACGTTATGTTCTGCTTCACGTAAATAATTCATTAATCTTTGTCAGTCACGAGTCACCAGTCAGTTAGTTTATTGAGTCTCACTTCGTATAAAAAAACCTGATGTCGATCACGAGTTACCAGTCAGTCGTTCGAATCTTGGTGTGGAAAATCGTTATACTTGTTCCCGTATCTTATAGAAAACCGTTTCTTTGATAAGGATTTCGACAAAACTAGTATAATATCAAAAAATCTTAGCACATATCTTAAGATCAACTGGTCGATCTTGTGAGTACCCTTAGTTTTTAGGGCTTTGGGAGGACCAGCAGTTGTTTACCATTTTCCACAGTAAACAAATTGGCACACTTGGTGGGACCAGTGCTAAGTGGTTGTTATTAGATGTCATAAGTGTATGATACTTAGAAGTGGTAGTTTAACCAACGAGTATAATAAACCACCAACTAGGAAACGTACACCTAAGATTTCTAATCCTACTCCAAATGTAGATGAAGTTCCGTCGCGTACTTTAGGTACTACGGATCCAGTGATTTCTCGGATTGCACCTTTGCCTCCTATAAATAATACAACTGCCCTAGTGTCGATTGCAGTCTTCGCGCCCATTCCTCAAGTTCCGCTGGTGAGCCCAGGGCCTACGATGACTACGATTGAAATCCCTCATGTGCCTCGTTTTGGCACATCAACTCCTATTTATGGAATGTCATATTCCATGATGCCAGGATATCAGTCGACATCGAACGCAGTAGTAGTGTCAGATAATGTTCAAAATTTGAATTCTCCTTTACAAGGGTCCGCACCTGAAGCAAATAGAGGCAACCAAAATAGAGGAATGCCTTCTCAGCCAATAGTACCACCTGTTACTAACAGTTCAGTAGCGGTATTATGGCAACAAATGAATGATAGTAACCATGATTTAGTTAATATGTTAACTAATCAAATGGGTAATGTATTTAACCCCATAGTGCAAGAGTCGGCTGAGACTAATAGGAAGTCCACTGAAACAAACCGACAGATGATCGCCCAATTAACACGTTTGTGTAACTTTTTAGGTGCTCTATAACACCCCTTCTAAAATACCCCGCGAATATTAATAATTAAATCAGAGTAACATGCAATAAAGGGCATTACAATTTTTTTAAATGGAAAATATCATTAAAATGTCATAATAGTAGTCATGCTTCACTGAAGAACTTTATTAAATATAATCAAAACCAATGTCATGTTTTACACAGCGGAAAATACCAACAAAACTAGAAAAGAATCAATTCATAATTATTCCAACATAAACCAAAAGAAAACAGAGTTTAAAACTATAACTCTAAAACAATCGTTCCCCAGTGTTACAACTACCAGAGCATGACACTGACACACGGATAAACTAAATAGCACAACTCAAAGTCATCCTCACCAGCTCCTAAGCGGCTAATACTTTAATTTGAAATCATCAAAGTAAGGGTGAGATTTCATCAACAATTAAAATGCATTATACGTTAATAAAAACAATAAAACAGTTCAATATATTATTTCACCCTCATTAGCATAATCAGATTTAGTCTACACATACAATTCATACAGTTCAATATACACATAACAACAACAATAAGATTATAACACTGGAAACCATCCTATCATGTTATAATCCATATGCAATGCAAACTCTATGCATGTGGTACCAATCGTGAACTCAATTCACATCCTGTTCCGTTTACACCTCGGACACATCGTTAAACAACGATTCGCCCATACACCACTGGGACACGAATCTAGCCTCACCACCACTAAACCACTGGGTACGGGTATTGGCTCTGCAGGTCCAATTCCACACAATGGGAATTAACCACCACCAGAATGCATATGCATGCACATCAAAAGCATGCAACATTCAATTAACGGAATATGATATCACGACATCATTCCATACATATCCAACACCAAGAAACATCACATGATAACATCATAATCATGAATAAATAACTGGAACAACACATAAGCATGTAATCCTCATTCCACCCGTCAGAACAATTCTAAACGAATCATCGTCATTTCTAGAATTAACTTAGTTTACAAAATCGGAAGAATCAACTCTTTTTAAAATAAATTCCATAAAATAGTATTTTCTTCATTTTACAAAATAGTATTTTAAATTTAAGGAATACTGCCCAAAACGGCACCCGAATCGGAGTTACGATTTAGAAAATATGAGTTTTTAAAGTTTTAAGCATTTTTGAAAAAAGCTACAGGGGAGTACCCGGTTCCCCACTATACTGGAACTCATGCCTCTGGATTTTTGTATGGAGAACTCGAATTCCTCCAAACTGGGAACCGGTTCCCACTAAAAATATTGGTTTTCTTTGTAAAATTTCAACTGGGAACCCAGTTCCTCCCCAGGAGTAACCGATTCCCACTAACCCAAAATTCCTTCTCTCTGCTTTTTATACCCGGAACCTGGTTCCTCTCACATGAGAATCGGTTCCTGCGACCTACAGAACCAAAAAGGCAGTTTGACAGTATGTGATTTCCTCAACCTTTTCCTTTGCATTCCCATACGAATTATAGCAGTAAGAACACCAAAATTCAACCAACAAATACCAATACAAAACACTTAGCATAATTCATTCATACCAAATAATCCCATAGCATACTAACAGTTCTATTTCATACAATTCGACACATTAGGGGTAATTCCTACAAACCTAGAATTCCTAATTCAAGTTTCCTAACATATTCAATCGTTCAATCGAATCCCAAAACCCATAAGGCATCATAATTGGATAAAATCACCCCTTACCTCGTGATAATTCTTCGAACTCTGACGCTTTGGATTTTCCTCTTTCCTCTTCCTCTTCTCAATTGCACATATGATGAAAACCTCCAATTATCACTTTTTTCCTCTTTTCCTTTATTTTATTCCTTTTATTACTCTAAAATAATAATAATAAAATAATTAGTATGAGTAGAGTATTTTACTCCTCACACCCCCCACTTCACACCTCACACCCCAATATTTCCATTCTTATTTTAATTCCAAAAATACAATAATTAAATTTCTAATTAAATAATTAATTAAAAATTCAAATTATCTAATAATTGAAATATTTGGGGTGTCACATGCTCCCCCAGCGCCTGTTCGACAGGCGCCACCTGTTCGACTAGCTGCTCTTGGTCAAGTGGACATGGGGGCAATAGAGGATGAAACTGTCCATCAAGGACAAGTTGTAGGGCCTCATAGAAATGTTGCTCTCGAACCACCTAGAATATTAGTTATTCGACAACGAGAGGCTGATCAAGTTATTGATCAAATTCGACAAGAAGACTTAGTTGTAGAGAATAATCTAACCACTATTGTCAAAAGAATTATGGCTAGGAATGGTATGAATACCACATTACAGAGGACAACATATTATTTCCCTCTGTCTGAATATATTTTACAGACTGAAAACCCTAGAGGCTGGAAAATTCCTAAGTATACCAAATTTGGGGGAGAGTCTGGGGAATCGACAGTCGAACATATTGCTAGGTCTTTGACTGAATCTAGCGATATGGAAAATAATGAAAGCTTAAGGGTAAAACATTTTTCCTCATCCCTAACTAAGGCATCCTTCACGTGGTTTACTACTTTGCCTCCAAATTCAATTGACTCAGGACTAAGTTGGAAAAACTTTTCCATGAACAATTTTATGAAGGGCATTCGAAAATCATTTTGGTCGAATTGTCAAACATTAAAAGAAGGTTTGCTGAAACTATAGATGACTACCTGAATAGGTTTAGATCACTAAAAGCAAGATTTTGTACTCAAGTGCCAGAACATAAGCTTGTTTAAATGGTTGCTGGAGGTTTAGATTATTACACTAGGAAGAAAATAGATCCGACCTTTGTTAAAAGCATGTCATGGTTAGCTGCTAGATTTCGACATCTTGAGCGTCTGCGACTAGAAAAGGTCAGACATACTAAGGCTAAAGTTAAGAAATAAAAAGTAGCCTATGTAGATTATGATGATACATATCCCATATATAAGGCCGACTATATCTCGCCGACTGAGGCAGAAGTCGATGTTGCTAAAATGAAGTCAGGGCCTACGTATGAGTGTAAATCACTGTTTCCTACTAAAGGAAAGAATATTGTCGAAAACAATTCAAAATTTCCAGCAAAAACTTATACTTTTGATGTCTCTAAATGTGAAGTAATTTTTGATTTTTTAGTGAAAGATGGTCAAATTTTAGCACCTCCAAATGCTAAATTACCACCACTAGAACAACGACAGAAAAGAGATTTTTTGTAAATATCATAACTATCTTGGTCACACAACCTCTCAATGTTTTCTTTTCAAGGATCTCGTTCAGAAATCATTGCAAGAAGGTCGATTGAAGTTCGTTGCTAGGAAAATGAAAATCGACACTGATCCTCTTAGACAAGAGGAGGCTTTGTTTGCTGAACCTGTCAAAATCAACATGGTGGAAATCACTAAATTTCCAGATGATGACATGATTGAAGAAGGTACTGGAGAAAGTCCACATGTCAAGTTAGTTGATGTATAGCTAAGGCCGGATGAGGATTTGCTGGATTTCCTCTACTGTTGCAAGAATAAGGGGTTACTGGCTTTCTTGAGCCCTAAGTGTGGTGCCTTAACTGACAAAAATGATGCTGAAAATTTTCAGAAGTTGCAATTGGAAAAAGGCAAAGTCAAATTGTATAATCAGAGGTTCCGTAATCTAGGGACCCAAGAAGAACTATGGGAAACTCCCATACCAAACCAAGGAGTTACGTTCCTTCTACTGCTGCTCCCATAGGTACTTGGGTTAAGCCTCAAGGGAGAATGGGGGCACCCAATGATGGTGCTATTGCTAGAGATCCTAGCAAAGGGAAGTTGATTATGTAAGTGACGGGGTTTAAGTCGAAAGAAAAAGCCAATTTATAGCATGGTGAGAGCAATTTATGCGTACGATGGCCTTGGGATCATCGACTAACCTGAGACCAACACGAGTCTTTTCAGCATGCTTTGGTATAGGTAGTACCAATTAATCCTTATAATTCATCCTTCAACCATGCAGTCCCATACCTGCACAGTCTCAGGATCCCTCTCATTCCTATGTGGCGACCACTCTTAGCCCTCTTTGGCCTCGAGTGTTACATGCAGTGTAACCACCCCCTGCCTTCTTTTGGTCTCGAGTGTTACATGCTGTAATACGGTGAACTGACTTTTAGTGTTTTTGTATCGCAAATGTGCGGATAGCAAGTCGCCACCGACTTTTCTTTTATCCAATTAAGGGAAGGTAAAAAGTACAGAAAAAGACCTTCGTTAGATTCTGAGTAAGGGAGAAGGTTATGAAAAGGGAAGGTATTAGCACCCTTTTCCATCCATAGTTATCTACGGGCTCTTAGTTGCTCTTAGATCACTTTAAAAATTACTTTCTTGTGTGTTTGACAAATTTTTTTTTGAAAAAGGCATTTCGCTTTGACTTTGTAATGATTCATGTAGGAATGTATACAAAGTGTTCGGAAATGTTTCGTTTTGAAGAGAGTTTGAACTTCGAAAAAAGTGTGAGGTGTGAAAAGTATTTTGGTAGAGCAAGCAACTAAAAGTCTTATTACCTTTCGAATTGGTCGTTTTGTAGTGTTTCGTTCCTTTAGAATAGCGCTATCCATACCATTAATTGGTAGGTAACTCCATTCGTTGGATGTAAGCGGGACATTCGAAGGGACATCGTATGGTCATAGAAAGCAACTTGTAGGAAGTATCCTAGCACATTTGAAGGGACTATCATCATTTTTTCGTAGGCGACAATCGAGGGTCAAGATCATGTATTCGGAGGCGACATCGTGGGTCTTATGATCTTTGTATCGAAGGACTATGATGATTTGTTTTGAAAACAGCGGTGCTAGAATATCTCTACGTTCGAGGACATGACCATTTGAATTCGTAAAACGCGAGAAATTACCTAAGGGGTGCATGTGTGAAGAGTGTGTTGATTTGGATATATGTTATCTTGAAAATTAGTGGGCTATGTTCAATTTTATCTTGCCATACCGCCTAATTACTAGCAGGTTTATAGGGTGCGGAAATTAAAATGCGGGAATGTAAAGATGCGGAAAGATAAAGGTCCTGCTATTACATGGCTTTGAATACATAATTTAACGTCGAAAATAAAGCCTAATTAAAACTATTACATCCCATGGCGGTTACATTATTGGAAAAGAAAAGCGGTAAAAGAAATAAGCAAGAATAACTGTAAAAGAATGAGAAATAAAATACGAGATGAATCGAATAAGAGAAAATGTTAGTAAAAATGCAAATTTTAAATGAGAAAAATATGACATCTTTGAAATAACATAAATATGCTAAAATAATTTTTTTGGGATTTTTTGGAGCTAATTTAATAATTAAAAACTAATTAAAAGTGATTTAAATGCAAAAATTGAAATAAAATTAAATATGCATGCAAAATAATATTTTTTAATTTTATAAATTAAATAAACATTTTCTGGAAATAATGCAAAAAAGAAAAATATTTTTTGGTGTTTTTAAATGCATGATAAAAATGTTTAAAGTTAAATAAAAATGAATGAAAATATTAAAAGAAATAAAAATGTGGAAAAAATAGAAAAATGTAAGAGTTTGTAAAAAGAATGGAAAAACCGGTCCTGAGGAGGCTCGAACCCATGACCATGGAGGGTATCTTCAACAGCTAGCGTCTTAACCACTAGGCCACTTGACATCTGGTGTTCTGAAATCCAAAACCAATGGCTTTTAACCATACGCGTGTCATGGATATTTGAAAATCAAACACGATCGTGCGGGCCCGGTTGGGATGAGAATCGGAGGCGGCGTGATCGTGCCACGCATGCCGCGGTCAAACTCGATCGGCCGGGGGCCCAGCTCGGTCGTCTTCTCCGACTATGCCAATCTCAAAACCTGCAAAACACGTAGAATCAAAGCAAAAGGAAGACCTATTTCCCCTAATTCGACCCTCCGGGTTCAATGGTGCCATCATTTGGGCTTGGTACGTATCGTGAGTTTGAAGGAAAAGATGAAATGCGCCCTATGATGGCAAACCTTCACAGCGTTAAACCTCACATGTTATACGTCAAACACGTTCTAATAGACCTCCTAAACTCAATCAAACAAACAAAAACAGTCAAGAATGCATGGATTTTCAAAATCGATTTCAAGAAAAATAACAAACCGGTGAGTGTTAGGGAGCACGATTCTGGATGGCTTGGCTTCGAGCAAGGATTGGAAACGATTGCTGGGCACCTCAGGAGCAAGATTGAATGGTTGAAAGAGGCTGCAAAATAGAATTCGATTATTTCCAACTTTGAGAAAAAATTTGGCAAAATAAGGGTTGTTGTAAGGGCTAGGGTTTCGTGTCCTGTATGCTACAGCTTGCTGGCTATTTATAGAGGGATTTGAGAGAGAAAAAACAATGAAAAAGATTTGATCTTGAATGTGCCATAATTGTTTTTCAAATAAAATCAATTTTTGGAAAAAATTTGATTTTCTCATCAATGTGAAGGCTAGCACGAAATTGGTAAGAGTCATGGGCTTCCTTGGACCTCAAGCATGATATAAAATCAATCCATTTGAAAAAATATCTTATTTTCATATTTTATATAATTTAATTTTGAATTAAATGGTTTAAAATTCAAAAATAAATTATAAAAATAGAAAATTGCCATGGCCAAGCATTTATGGGTCACAAATAATGTCATGAACAAGTTTGGATCAAAATATAATAGGCCCATTTGGAAAATTTTGCATTTTGACCAAAATGTCCTTTTGTGCAATTGTCCAAAATTGCCCAACTTCTGAATAGTGTATCTTGCTCATTTTCCATATTTTTGAGTGTTCTTAGACTTTTTGGAAAGATCTAAGAGTCCTCTAACCAACCTTTTTGGTCTCATCTCAATTGGAGTTTCCATGCTCAATATATCTTCAAAACAAAAGTGGACTTTTTGTTGACTTTGAAAATGACCTGTAATGTTTTGGGCCATACCTCTCAAATGAAGCATTTTTTGGACATTCTTGTGAGACATGAAGTTGTAGAGAATTGGATTTCCTTCAAAACAAGAGGTGGTGGAAAAATTTCTGAGAAAGTATAAAGAAGTTATGATCAGTCAAAGTTTGGTTGACTTTTCACCTAGAAACCCTAATTTAGAAAGTTTGACTTTTGAGCAAATCTAGAGTTTTCTTGATGAATCATGATCAAACCTTGATCAAATGATGAATGTAACTTCAAAATGAGGATGTTGACCAAAAATCAGGAAGTTTGACTATATGTTGACCACAGTTGACTTTTTCAATCTGTTGATTTTCAACATCGAGCAATTATACGAGAAATTTGATCTGTGAGGCTTGAAACTTGACATGGAGAATCTTTGAAGCATATGAGGAGGCATGATGACCATTGGAGATGTTGGGAGTCCATCTTGATCTGAGAGATACCAAACCCTAGTTTGGGTTGATTGTCTAGGAGAGAGTTTGTCTGATCAACTCTTGAGGAATCCTTGAGTATGGATGTATGAAATATCTTTGAGAAAATGGAGGGCAAATTTTGGGGTATGACAGCTGCCCCTGTTTAATCTTCTTGTACCGGAAGGTTAGATTGACATGCTTGTCTTTCGTGTCCTGAAGGTAGAAGATGATTAACTTTCAGTACAATTTGCACTTTATAGTGATGATCGGAATGGGCTTACAAATGCCATTTGGAGAAGTTGGAGACTTCGCTGGGGAATGAGTCATACGCTAGACTCGAGTTTGTTGTCTGGATAGGAGGACCGTCGGAGATGGGCTTAAGATGCGATCTGGAAAGATCGATGATGGGGAGTGAGCCGTACGCTAGGCTCTGTAGATGTTTCTGGAAGTGAGAGGAGCATGGAGATGGGCTTAAGATGTCATCCAGAGGGAGCCGTACGTTAGACTTCGTGCTCATCTTTGAATGAAGTTATTGGTTTGTATTGATTTTTAACCAAATATGTAGCATTCCAAAAGGGGAGAAATGTTGATAAGTGGTCGGAAATGGGCTTAAGATGCCATCCAAACAGTCGTCATGGAACTACATAGGCTGCATTGATAATCGAGTGATCTTCATGTCGACCATTCTAGGGGATAGTAGTTGGCAAAGCGTGGATATTTTCCCTGTTGTGCATCGGGTATTGATCCACTGCCTGTTATCGGAGGATAACTTGTGATCGTTCGGATAGGGTTTCCCGTCTAGCTTCGGGTATTAATCCTGGATCCGCTGTTGGAGAACAACGAGGGTGGTCGTTCGGATAGCTTTCCCGTCTGGATTAGGGTCTTAATCCTGGACCAGTTGTCAGAGGATAACCAGGGCGGTCTTTTTAGATAGCTTTCCCGTCTGGATTCGGGTCTTAATCTTGGACCTGTTTGCGTCAGAAATGACTTTCACCTGCTTTGGAGAAAACAAGAGAAACTTTGATAGAATATCTGTTAGTTTTATGGAAAGTATGATGCATGACAATGTGTATGAATGACATATGCATATATTATGATTTTATGAGAAATGTATGAATGATAGATGTTGTGGTATTTCAAAACATATCCATCTTGAAGAAGATGCGGATGTTACCTTGAGGATTTCGCCTTACATTTGGGATGGAGATCTGAGAAGAAGACACTTTGATTCCTCAGATGCACTATCGACCAAGTCTTGGGCCTAGAATGCTTGTTGAGGATGATAGAGATCAAGAAACACGCTGTTGAAGATCTCACGCATGGACCCTGCTGGGGAGAGTCTGGGAGGCAATCTGTTGGGGATCTTGTGTGTAGATCCTGCTGGGGAAGAATTAGGAGGCGCTTTACTGGGGATTTTGAGTGTAGATCTCGCTGGAGAGCGTTTGATAGCTACTGGGAGACCGGGTTGGAAGAATCTGGAGCCCGTCGGAATCTCTGGCTGGGGTATAAGAGGTGTAGGCTTCCTCCGATGCACTATCTGACCAAGTCTCAAGTCTGGATAATGTTTCTGGAGAAAACAGGAATGGTTGAGAGATATCCGATGGGGATAAATACCTCGGCTGGGGATGAAATGTTCTTGCTTGGGCGTGTAACTTTGGTTAAGATGAGTGGAATCACTGCTCAGGGACTAACGTGATGAAGCTCGGGATATCAGGACTAGTGGAAGGAAATATGTACTCCGCTGGGGAGAGTTTGTAGGGAGTGGTATCTCTGTGGGGGATCATGCTCTGCGGGGGAATGTTTTTGGTGACCTTCGTCGTCATCTCAATTCACAGAGCATAGTAAGTACTTTTGTATGTTCACTTTTCGCATGTTTGTGAGCAGATTCCTATTGTCAAATGCATATAATCATTCAAAGCAAACGTTGGACTTTATGCAAACAACAACAGTGACAAGAGAAAGAACTTGTATTTTATTTGAAATGTGGCGTATGGCCAAGTAGTTTGTACACAAGAAAGGTAAAAAGCTATGCGGAAACAATCTCGTTAAGTTCCAACTATGCTAGTACTCATATATTTCAACTATCTCATCTCCTTCTTTGGTAGAGTGAGTAGTGATCTGCCATTTGAATCTTGAATCTTGATAGCGGTCTAAGTAGGTGATCTGGAAGAGACATAGTCGTGCGCTTAAATCCTAACTTTTGCCTAGACCGCCCTTTCGGGTTTTGTTCTGGGATACCCTTTTTTGCCCAACCGCCTTTGCGGTTTCGACTTGGGGTGTACATATTTTGTATATATCCTTAATTTTGCAGAACCTTTTGGTTCGCCGGGATGCCTATTTTTTCCTAGGTCGATCGACCTAGTGGGTCTCTTTATCGTAGTATTTTTGACTATGTCTGCGTTCACGAGGTGTGGGAAGTCTTCACCATCCATGGTGCTAAGTATCATAGCTCCGGGGAAAATCTTGTCTTGACTACAACGGTCCCTCATGGGTGGGAGTCCATTTGCCCACAGGATCACCTTGTGGAAGAATGATCGCTTGACTACTAGGTCACCGACTTGGTAGACTCGGTGCTTGACCTTCTTGTTGAATGCTCGATCATTAAACCGATAGATCTGTCCATGGCGGGCGGTAGTCGTTTTCATCAATCAAGTTAATCGGTCGAAGTGGACGATCGTCTTCGCCTAACTCGCGTCTGGAGGACTACGGTTGAGGGTATCCCGAACCTCGATGGGTAGGGCCCTTCCATACCATATACAAGAGAAGGGGTTGCCCTGTTGATGTTAAATCTTGTAGTGCGATAACCATGAAGAAAATGGTAACATCTCATGCCAATCCTTGTAAGTCACTGTCATCTTACGTATAATCTTCTTAATGTTCTTGTTGGCGGCTTCCTTCGCCATTCATCTTAGGCCGATAAGGAGAAGAGTTGTGATGCTTGATCTTGAGCGAGTGCGAGTTCGGTGATCATCTTGTTGTTGAGATTGGAGCCATTATACGTGATAATCCTTTCGAGTGCCATGCAAAGGATAAGATTATGTTTGATGAATCGAGCCACACATTCTTGGTAACGAGATCTGACGAGGCATGCCCCACTTGGTAAAGTAGTCAATTGCCACAAGGATGAAGCGATGTCCGTTGGAAGCGTGGGCTTGATTTCTCCGATCATGTCAATGCCCCACATTGCAAAGGCCAGGAGAAGTTAAAACATTCGAGTCGGAGGTACATGCACTTTGTGCGCATATATCGGCATTTGTGACAAGATCGAACATAGCGGTGACAATCGACTTCCATGGTGGACCAATAGTAACTTTGTTCTCAAAATCTTCTTAGCCATGGTGTGTCCACTAGAGTACCAAATACGCCTTGTGTAACTCTTCCATGATATGTTACTGGCATTTCCGGTCTACACGGAGTAAGCCTAAGTCGTGGTTGCGCTTGTATAAGATGCGTTCTTGAGGAAGAATTTGGATGCAAATCTTCTCAAGAACTTCTTATCATTGTGAGATGCCCTGGGATATTCACGAGTCTCAAGATACCTCTTCACGTCATAGTACCAAGGTTTCTCTTACGTATCAGCTCGTAACAATATCTTTGGTTCGTCAAACTTCTCAATGATGATCAGGGAGCCTCGTTGTCCATCGACCTTGAACATAGATGACATAGTAGCCTCGTGCAGTGATTCTCTTCTCGTGGAATGTGATCAAAGTAATCTCTTGAGTAGGGGATCAAACTCGAACATGTTCTCGATCTGAATGAGATTCGGATGCTTCGTATCCCTAGCATAATGATCACTAAAGGCGAGTCTCCATACACTTGCAAGAATTTGATTCTTAAGTCAATAGCGACTTTGATACCCATGATGCACGCGTATATTGGTGTGGTGCAAGAAACATAATCTGGCGGTGAAAGGAGTATGTCGCCGATGTAATGATGGCGCCAATGCCATTGCCAAGTGCGTTTGAGGCTCCATCAAAGACCATAGTCCATCGGGATCCTTGTTCGGGGTCCTTCGTCCGGGACTGTTCTTAATCTGTAACTAGTAAAACATCTTAAATGCGGAAATTGAGCGCATAGATGATAGTCATCTGACGATGAGCCAAATGATCGGCTATTACACTTCCTTTGATCGCCTTAGAAGTGTACTAGATGTCGTACTCGGTCAAATCATTTGCCATCTTGCTATTCTTGGGAGAGTGGTTTCTCAAATATGTATTTTATCGGATCCATCTTAAAATCAACAAGGTAGTGTGAGTCAACATATCTTGTCTTAGTCGGCAACCCAGCCAGCGTTGAAAGTTTTCTCGGTTGTGAGTATCTTGTTTCACGGTCGGTAAACTTTTGCTAAGGTAGTATATTGTGTGCTCTTTGACCAGACTCGTCATACACACCCATTGAATTCTAACAACTGTCAGTACATGATAAGAGGTCTTCCTTGACCATCGGGATATGAGGATTATGGTACTCCTTGATTTTGTCAAGCGATCTTTCTTGATAACGAAGATTGGCTCACAGTAGCGATTAGATGTGCAATGAATCAGCAATGTAATTCAATCGGCCCGAAACCTCGACTTCCTTCTCGTATGGGGTGGCATCTCTTGAATGGCTTTAACCTTGGCGGTCAACCTCAATACCTTTACCACGACAACAAACCACAGGAGCTTACGGATCGACTCCAAGGTGCACTTGTTAGGATTAAGTCTCGATCATGCTTCTGACCTATCAAGCGGTTTACGCAAATGATCAAGATGTTCTTCATACATGCGTGATCGAGCTATCATGTCGTCGACATAGACCTCATCTCGTGATGAATCATGTCATGAAATAACGTCACCATGTGATAAGTGGCGCCGTTTCTTGATCAAGCGGCATAACCTTATAGTAGAAAGTGCCCCATTGTGTAACAAAGTAGTCTTCTCCATGTCTTGAGGAGCCATTTTGATCGATTATGTAGGAGAAACCATCCATGAAGGAAAACCTTATGTTGGCGGTGTTGTCGACAGAACATCAATATGAGGAAGTGGAAAATCGTCTTTCGGACTCGCTTTGTTCGGATCTCGTAATCCACACATTCGTACTTTACCATCCTTCTTAAGTGCAGGCACCACATTAGCAACCCATTGTGGATAAATATGACTAGGAAGCGGCATTGAGCATTTCATAACTTGACTTTGATTTTCTCGGACATCTCGGGGCGCGTCACGAGACCTTTTGTTTCAGGGAGAAAACCTTCTTTTATCGGCAATCGATGTACCACAATATCAATGTCTAAACCGGGCATGTCTTCGTGTGACCAAGCAAAACCTCAATATAATCTCATGACATCTGAACCAATCTTTCGTTAACAACTGCTCTCAGACCCGCTCTATCTTGATCTCTTTTACATATTCATCATTACCCAATTCACAACCTCGACTTGCTCTTCGTGTGGGTATAACTCGCTCTTCTTCTTTGTAGCGATCGACAAGTTCTCGTGGCACTTCACAATCTTCCTCACTTTCGTCTTGACGGTAGATCGGATTATCGAAGTCATATTTAGCAATAGCATAGTGTGTATGAGATTCGGAGTGATTTTGTAGTGTATCACGTGGGTGTGTGTAGAAACACATAGCTTTTGAAGGGGTGATAAAGTAAAAGAAAGAAAGCGAACAATTGAATGCAAAAGTCCAATGAATTTATTGAATGAAAATCATAAGCGACGGATAAAAACCCTATGAAGCGAGCCATGATGCCGGGCAAGGCACTAGGCTTTAGAGTTTATTGTTCAAAACATAGCAAATCTGAAAAGCAAAACAAAACAAAACATTACTCTTGACTAAAGGAGATTGGTATGGCGTCTTGATCTTCCAATTCTTGAGCCATGATCTAGAGTTAGGAAGATCCACTTGCGATGTCGAAGTCGTTGTCGTAGTCTTCTATAGCATGGATTCCATTACGGATGATGCGGAAGGAAGTTGGCCCGACGCGTTCGCGGCGTATCATCTTCGACCTTTGATGGCGAAGCCTAAACGATCTTGTCAAATTTGAAAGGGAGATCGGGACCCCAAATAGCACTACCTCCTTCTTCACGCGGCTTGGCGTCTTCGGTGAGCCATCCTAGGCGGTCCTTGAGCAACCGGGAGTGATAGGAGAGTCAGCGAGGCATGACTCGGGGATTGTTTCAAAAGCTTGACGGTTTCAAAGATTCACCCTCCATCTCGGTATCGAATGTTTAGATGGTGACCATATATTCTTCTTCACCACACCGTAACAACCTTCCCTTTCACGGGTACTTTAGTTTCGATGTAAGGTAGAGTATGGCCGCCCGTGTATCGAGGCGTCCAGTAGGCAAGAGTAAGGCTGGACGAATGTCCATGACAAAAGTGGAATCAAAAGTGCGGGAACCGACTTTGTGAGTGATGAGCTCTCAATCTTGTTAGCTTAGAACCATCAAAAGCTCTTACAACGATGTCACGGGTCTCGAACCAACCTTTCAACATCAGTCGATCAAAGCGAGTCTTGGAAGGATATTGGCGAGCGATATCCACCAAAACATGAGATAATGTAATGCCCTTGCATTCCAGAGAGATGTGCAAGGCTTTGTTGTGTTTCTTTCGGCGGGAGTCAAATCGACATCGAGAGAATCCTAGGCGTTGTTGGCGGCCATGCTAGCAATCACAAACTTCAAGTGGTGGTAGTAGTGTCTTGCGGTACGTGAGCATTCTTCAGAAATTTCACTAAGGCGTTAGCATGAGCCTCGGAGCACAAGAGCAGAGCAAGCATGGAGATCTTGGACGGAGTTTGTCCCAATTGTTCCACAACATTGTAGTCACTCTTCTTGATAATCTTCAGAATTTCCTCCATTTCTTGTTTGGAGGTGTCTTCAGCAACTTCCTTTGGTACTTCTTGTTGAGCAGGGTGAGTCACTGGTTCTTTCCCTCTAGCTTGGGGAACTGGTTGAATGGCTGGAATGCGAGCTGGAGTCGCGTTGTCTTTTGGAGGAGAGATTTCTGGAGAGAACACTCTTCGGTTACAGTGTCACACTTGATCGGTGATGTTGTCAATGTCGAGAATGGAAGCTTTAAGCGTAAGATCTTCATGGTCGGAGGGTCTTGCTTGCGCCATGATAGTAGACATTGGCTCCATAGTTCAAGGAATAGCTTTGTCGGAGGAATCGGGCGGTCTTGGAGAAGTGATAATGAGAGGTGCCACCTAGGCACGGGATCGTGAGAGGAAATCCTTATGGTGTTAACATCGGCGTAGTCTTAGAAATCGTCACCCCATCCGGTTACCTTAACATCTTCAATAGGAATCTTGTAGCTCTCGAGGACGATTGTACTTCACCATGTAATCGTACTTTCCACTCGGCTGCCCCGGTATCCCACCGGATGGTCTTGTTTCATTCGCATTGTCAATCTTCACTTAGACATTTCTTCACGACTTACGCACGGTGGTTTGAAATAGTATCTCGTGGTTGTCCATCATACCTTGAACCGTCTTCTCAACCAAGCACAACCATCGAGTGCGGATGGGCACCAACAACAATTCTCTGGGCATCTGGATTGACAGGCTTGCAACAAATTCTTCTTCTGAGTCATCGAGGAATGGTCAAGTCAACTATGTTGAAAACATAAGTATCGTCACCATGACATTGGAACTCTTGTCATGGTTAGGCATAGGCGCATTGATCACATTCGGTCTCAGCGGGAGGTCAAACTCAATCGCTTAGCTTGATCATATCTTGAATCTTGTTCTTCAAGCCCAACAATCATCGGTGTTATGTCTGGGCTATTGGAATGGTAAGCACACTTAGCATTAGGATTGTATCTTGGAGAGGAAGTGTGACATTTGAGGAGGATCCCTCAAGGTGTCGACTCTGCTTTCAACATGTGTTGCAAGGCTTGCGATAATGGCATGTTGATCTTAAATGGCTGTCTTCGTGGCGGCGTTAAGCTCTGCGTTGTCTCATTGAGGTTGTCTTTGGCGTGGGATTGGAGATCTGGCCCCCTAGATTGGTGCGATCGGTCTTGGCTCGGCTTTTCGACCATACACAACATTAACTTCTCTTACCTCCAAAGATCTCTTGCGCATTTGAAGATGTCTCTACCATAATCTTCCACTCTCGATACAGACTTGATCGCTGCTTTGTCATTATCATTCGGTGAATCCGGTGAAGAATTTCAATCGGATGATTGAAGAATGGGCTGTCGGTGTTCCATAAACATATGAACCAACTCCTATTGGACAAGGGTGGGTGAACTCACTGCTAGATCTCTCCATTTACGAGCATACTCTTTGAACTTCTCATCACGGCCCATAGACATGCTCTGTAGTTGCATGCAGTGGGTGTCAATTGACATTGTACTCATCATGCGTAAAGCATCGGCCAAGTCACTCCAAGTACGGATACGGTCATTCTCTGGTGATAATACCACTCCATTGGGTTCGGACAAACTCTCTTGAAAATAGTGCATCCACACTTTACATCATCGGTGTGGGGTTGATCTTACGGACATAGGACTTCAAATGCAGCTTAGGGCAAGACATGCCATCATATTTGGCAAAGGTTGGGACTTTGAACTTGGGAGGAATCACAACACCGGGGACGAGACTCAGATCATCAAAATTCAGTCCGGACATTTTCAGATTTTTCACAGCATTCAGACGGTCTTCAAGTTGTTTGTACCTGTCATGTCCATCAGAATATTGGCCATCATCATAATTCTTTTCAAGTTCAGGCTGGCTGCCTTCGCCGTCACCCTTGTCACTTTGTTCATCCTCTTTCTTGATACTTCCCTCAGAGAGTTCTATCCGACTGACCACTTTAGGACTACCTTTGTAGCGTCTGCCCATGTTGAGGAGACCAACAACCTTCTTCTTTCTGTTGATGAGCTTCTTCGGATCTTCTTGGCCTTGGACCAAAGGTGAACATCTGCGGCGGGCATTACGAGCTTGAAGATCTCGGCAGTCATTCGAGAGCCATTTACGCTAAAATAAATAGCGAGAAATGAGAAAACCAATCTCAATGTACCATGATGCAATGTTATGCTATGATATGCAATGTTTATCGAATGCAATGTTTTCAAGGACCTTAGAGATTTAAATTTGTTAAAAACAACGAACAAACATTTATTAGTACTCTTTTTATTATTCCTTTTTCTTTTTAAGTACAAAGATAGTTCAAAACAATAAAAGCATATAAATCATAAAGCTCTAAGTCTCCATGGGCTTCCTCTTGGTGCCGAGGTAGGCGTTGATGTTTAAGCTCCTCGTGAAGTAGCTTTGTCAACTCTAGCACTTTCTTCTCACTTGCATAACTTGAGATTCAAAGGTATCCTCTCTTCTTTAAAATGAACCCAAGATCTCTTCAAGTCTTCAAAATCGTAGGCATGTCGGGATGGAGAGCGATATAGGATTAGTCACCTATAGCAATAGGTTCCATAATTCTTGGTAAAGCAGTGAATGGCATCATGAGGTTTTGAGCTCGAGCTCTCACCCATTTGAGGTAAGGTTCCCAAGGAATGGAGTTTTGGTGCCCCAAAGTCTTGGTATCGATCTTCTTTACCATGCCCCAGCGTGTATGAACCTTAACGTCGGTGATGCGGAGATCGTGGTTGTGTCGAACACAATATCTTGGAGAAGCATATCATGCGGACCATCTCTTGAGCAAAACCAAGCGGCGTAGAGCTAAAGAAGGGTTGTAAGTAATACCTCCCCTTATACCAAGGAGTGGTACATTAGGGAATACTCCACAACGCTCAATGAATGTGAAGTCCTTTTGAGAGAAAAGATTCCAACGAATATCTGAATGAGAGAGTGACATTAGTCTTTGAGACCATCTCAACCTTTGTTCGTTCTTCAAAACTGATGGAGGGAGGTGCGAAATAAACCACCTGGAAAGTAACGGTATGCAACACATTAGATTTCCTTGTCTTTTAGTAGTACGAGTGTGGAGAGAATGTAGGATGTCTCTAAGTAAAGTAGGCACCGGATTACGGGTAAGAAACAACTTAATGGCATTGACATCTATGAATTGATTCGAGTTTGGAAATAGAACCAAACCATAGATTATCAAGGCTACAATGTCTTCGAATGCTTGGAAACTCATAACTTTGAGGAATTCTCGGGCTTTCTTAATCAGAAACTTTGCAAGTAAACCCTTAACTCCACTTCTGGTTTCCCAATTGGCTTCAATATCTGAGCGCTTTAGATGTAAGGCTGATGCAATGTCTTCGTACTTAGGAACCTTTTCTAAACCGGTGAATGGCATTTGGTCAGAATAGGTATCCCAGTAACTTAGAGAACTCTTCAAGGTAGGAACCAACTGATAATCTGGGAATGTAAGCAATGGTGTTTCGGATCAAAGAACTGGAATATGACATGCATCATATCTTCTTCAAAACCGGAGGTAAGATGGGTCAATTAAGGTTCTAATGGCTAAGATGGGTCAATTAAGGTTCTAAAAAGTTTAGTTAGCGCTTGATGACACCACGCAGAAGCCAAATACTATCCTCAACTTGGGAATGAAGAGTATCGGGACATCCAAGTGTCACGCTAACGTAGCCATCATGTTGACCGTTTTGATATCGTCTAGCAGTCATGACGATTATTGCTACTTACCTAAAAGGAAACCGGATCGGGTGTAGGATCCCCAACAATATAATACCCTTAAAGATAAAGCAAGCAAGTCAAGCGAAAGCAATAAAGTTATCTAGAAATCCCTAAGGCATTCTCTCTTTAAGGTGTTTCCCAGTGATCGCCGATTACGTAATAGTGAGCCGACTTTTAGTGTTTTGTATACGCAAATGTGCGGATAGCAAATCGCCACCGACTTTTCTTTTATCCATTAAGGGAAGGTAAAAGTACGAGAAAAAGACCTTCGTTAGATTACGAGTAAGGAGAAGTTTATGAAAAGGAAGGTATTAGCACCCTTTCCATCCGTAGTTATCTACGGGCTCTTAGTTGCTCTTAGATCACTTTAAAAATTGCTTTCTGTGTGTTTGACAAATTTTTTTTTGAAAAAGGCATTTCGCTTTGACTTTGTAATGATTCATGTAGGAATGTATACAAAGTGTTCGGAAATGTTTCGTTTTGAAGAGAGTTTGAACTTCGAAAAAAGTGTGAGGTGTGAAAAGTATTTTGATAGAGCAAGCAACTAAAGTCTTATTACCTACTCGAATTGGTCGTTTTGGGTGTTTTATGTTCCTTTAGAATAGCGCTATCCATACCATTAATTGGTAGGTAACTCCATTCGTTGGATGTAAGCGGGACATTCGAAGGGACATCGTATGGTCATAGAAAGCAACTTGTAGGAAGTATCCTAGCACATTTGAAGGGATTATCATCATTTTTCGTGGCGACAATCGAGGTCAAGATCATGTATTCGGAGGCGACATCGTGGGTCTTATGATCTTTGTATCGAAGGGACTATGATGATTTGTTTTGAAAGCAGCGGTGCTAGAATATCTCTACGTTCGAGGACATGACCATTTGAATTCGTAAAGGCGAGAGAATTACCCTAGGGGTGCATGTGTGAAGAGTGTGTTGATTTGGATATATGTTATCTTGAAAATTAGTGGGCTATGTTCAATTTTATCTTGCCATACGCCTAATTACTAGCGGTTTATAGGGTGCGGAAATTAAAATCGGGAATGTAAAGATGCGGAAAGATAAAGGTCCTCACGCTATTACATGGCTTTAGGCGGATACATAATTTAAGTCGCGGAAAATAAAAGCCTAATTAAAACTATTACATCCCATGAGCAGTTACATTCTTGGAAAAAGCAGTAAAAGAAATGCGAAGCGAATAACACGTAAAGAATGAAAATAAAATCGAGAGATGAATCGAATTAGAGAAAAATGTTAGTAAAAATGCAAATTTTTAAATGAGAAAAATATGACATGCTGGAAATAACATAAATATGCTAAAATAATTTTTTTGGGATTTTTTGGAGCTAATTTAATAATTAAAAACTAATTAAAAGTGATTTAAATGCAAAAATTGAAATAAAATTAAATATGCATGCAAAATAATATTTTTTAATTTTATAAATTAAATAAACATTTTCTGGAAATAATGCAAAAAAGAAAAATATTTTTTGGTGTTTTTAAATGCATGATAAAAATGTTTAAAGTTAAATAAAAATGAATGAAAATATTAAAAGAAATAGAAAATGTGGAAAAAAATAGAAAAATGTAAGAGTTTGTAAAAAGAATGGAAAAACCGGTCCTGAGGAGGCTCGAACCCATGACCATGGAGGGTATCTTCAACAGCTAGCGTCTTAACCACTAGGCCACTTGACATCTGGTGTTCTGAAATCCAAAACCAATGGCTTTTAACCATACGTGTCATGGATATTTGAAAATCAAACACAGTCAGCGCGCGGGCCCCAGTTGGGATGAGAGAATGAATCGAGCGTGATCGTACCCGCACTGCGGGAGTCAAACTTCGGTCGGCGGCCGAGCCTAGCTCGGTCGTCTTCTCCGACTATCCAATCACTGCAAAACACGTAGAATCAAAGCAAAAGAAAGACCTATTCCCCCTAATTCGACCCTCCTGAGTTCAATGGTGCCATCGTTTTGGCTTGAAAACGGCTGTATCGTGAGTTTCGAAGGAAAAGATGAAATCTGCCCTAACAATGGCAAACCTTCATCCTGGCGTTAAACCTCACATGTTATACGTCAAACACGTTCTAATAGACCTCCTAAACTCAATCAAACAAACAAAAACAGTCAAGAATGCATGGATTTTCAAAATCAATTTCAAGAAAAATAACAAACCGGTGAGTGTTAGGGAGCACGATTCTAGATAAGCTTGGCGAGGAAGAATGGAAGCGATTCTTTGGGCACCTCGAGGGCAAGATTGAATGGTTGAAAGAAATGAAAGAAATTGAAAATAAATTTGATTTTTCAACTTTGAGAAAAATTTGGCAAAATAAGGGTTGTTGTAAGGGCTAGGGTTTAGGTGTCACATGCTCTGACTTCTTTGGTATTTATAGAGGATTTGAGAGAGAAAAACAATGAAAAGATTTGATCTTGAATGTGCCATAATTGTTTTCAAATAAAATCAATTTTGGAAAAATTTGATTTTCTCATCAATGTGAAGCTAACGAAATTGGTAGAGTCATGGGCTTCCTTGGACCTCAAGCATGATATAAAATCAATCCATTTGAAAAAATATCTTATTTTCATATTTTATATAATTTAATTTTGAATTAAATGGTTTAAAATTCAAAAATAAATTATAAAAATAGAAAATTGCCATGGCCAAGCATTTATGGGTCATAAATAATGTCATGAACAAGTTTGGATCAAAATATTATAGGCCCGTTTGGAAAATTTTGCATTTTGACCAAAATGTCCTTTTAATAATTGTCCAAATTGCCCAACTTGAATAGTGTATCTTGCTCATTTTCCATATTTTTGAGTGTTCTTGGACTTTTTGGAAAGCTCTAAGAGTCCTCTAACCAACCTTTTTGGTCTCATCTCAATTGGAGTTTCCATGCTCAATATATCTTCAAAACAAAAGTGGACTTTTTGTTGACTTTGAAAATGACCTGTAATGTTTTGGGCCATACCTCTCAAATGAAGCATTTTTTGGACATTCTTGTGAGACATGAAGTTGTAGAGAATTGGATTTCCTTCAAAACAAGAGGTGGTGGAAAAATTTCTGAGAAAGTATAAAGAAGTTATGATCAGTCAAAGTTTGGTTGACTTTTCACCTAGAAACCCTAATTTAGAAAGTTTGACTTTTGAGCAAATCTAGAGTTTTCTTGATGAATCATGATCAAACCTTGATCAAATGATGAATGTAACTTCAAAATGAGGATGTTGACCAAAAATCAGGAAGTTTGTTGTATGTTG
Organism: Vicia sativa; assembly: GCA_021764765.1. NCBI lineage: Eukaryota > Viridiplantae > Streptophyta > Magnoliopsida > Fabales > Fabaceae > Vicia > Vicia sativa. The sequence continues at coordinate 81,018,573 of CM038793.1, read as the reverse complement.
ACCACGATTGACTTTTGTCAATCTGTTGATTTTCAACCATCGAGCAATTATGCGAGAAATTTGATCATGAGGCTTGAAACTTGACATGGAGAATCTTTGAAGCATATGAGGAGGCATGATGACCATTGGAGATGTTGGGAGTCCATCTTGATCTGAGAGATACCAAACCCTAGTTTGGGTTAATTGTCTAGGAGAGAGTTTGTCTGATCAACTCTTGAGGAATCCTTGAGTATGGATGTATGAAATATCTTTGAGAAAATGGAGGGCAAATTTTGGGGTATGACAGCTGCCCCTGTTCAATCTTCTTGTACCAGAAGGTTAGATTGACATGCTTGTCTTTCGTGTCCTGAAGGTAGAAGATGATTGAACACTCGAGTACACCTGAAATTTGCACTCGCTGTTGGTGATGATGCGGGAATGGGCTTACAGATGCCATTTGGAGAAGTTGGAGACTTCGCTGGGGAATGAGTCATACGCTAGACTCGAGTTTGTTGTCTGGATAGGAGGACCGTCGGAGATGGGCTTAAGATGCGATCTGGAAAGATCGATGATGGGGAGTGAGCCGTACGCTAGGCTCTGTAGATGTTTCTGGAAGTGAGAGGAGCATGGAGATGGGCTTAAGATGTCATCCAGAGGGAGCCGTACGTTAGACTTCGTGCTCATCTTTGAATGAAGTTATTGGTTTGTATTGATTTTTAACCAAATATGTAGCATTCCAAAAGGGGAGAAATGTTGATAAGTGGTCGGAAATGGGCTTAAGATGCCATCCAAGGCAACTGAGTCGTACGCCAGACTCTGTAGCTGCTGTTGATAATCAGAGTAGATCTTCATGTCGACCATTCTAGGGGATAGTAGTTGGCAAAGCGTGGATATTTTCCCTGTTGTGCATCGGGTATTGATCCACTGCCTGTTATCGGAGGATAACTTGTGATCGTTCGGATAGGGTTTCCCCGTCTAGCTTCGGGTATTAATCCTGGATCCGCTGTTGGAGAACAACGAGGGTGGTCGTTCGGATAGCTTTCTCGTCTGGATTCGGGTCTTAATCCTGGACCAGTTGTTAGAGGACAACCAGGGCGGTCTTTTTAGATAGCTTTCCCGTCTGGATTCGGGTCTTAATCTTGGACCTGTTTGCGTCAGAAATGACTTTCACCTGCTTTGGAGAAAACAAGAGAAACTTTGATAGAATATCTGTTAGTTTTATGGAAAGTATGATGCATGACAATGTGTATGAATGACATATGCATATATTATGATTTTATGAGAAATGTATGAATGATAGATGTTGTGGTATTTCAAAACATATCCATCTTGAAGAAGATGCGGATGTTCTGCTTGAGGATTTCTACCTTCTGTTTGGGGATGGAGATCCTGAGAAGAAAGACACTTTGATTCCTCCGATGCACTATCTGACCAAGTCTTGGGCCTAGGTACTGTTGAGGATGATAGAGATCAAGAAACACGCTGTTGAAGATCTCACGCATGGACCCTGCTGGGGAGAGTCTGGGAGGCAATCTGTTGGGGATCTTGTGTGTAGATCCTGCTGGGGAAGAATTAGGAGGCGCTTTACTGGGGATTTTGAGTGTAGATCTCGCTGGAGAGCGTTTGATAGCTACTGGGAGACCGGGTTGGAAGAATCTGGAGCCCGTCGGAATCTCTGGCTGGGGTATAAGAGGTGTAGGCTTCCTCCGATGCACTATCTGACCAAGTCTCAAAGTCTGGATACTGTTTCTGGAGAAAACAGGAATGGTTGAGAGATATCCGATGGGGATAAATACCTCGGCTGGGGATGAAATGTTACTGCTTGGAGACTGATGTAACCTGGTTAAGATGAGTGGAATCACTGCTCAGGGACTAACGTGATGAAGCTCGGGATATCAGGACTAGTGGAAGGAAATATGTACTCCGCTGGGGAGAGTTTGTAGTGAGTGGTATCTCTGTGGGGGATCATGCTCTGCGGGGGAATGTTTTTGGTGACCTTCGTCGTCATCTAAATTCCTGGAGCCTGTAGTAAGTACTTTTGTATGTTCACTTTTCGCATGTTTGTGGCGATTCTATTCTGCAAAATCATTCAAAGCAAGCGTTGGACTTTATGCAAACAACAATGACAAGAGAAAGAACTTGTATTTTATTTGAAATGGCCAAGTAGTTTGTACACAAGAAAGGTAAAAGCTATGGGATCTCTCGTTAAGTTCCAACTATGCTAGTACTCATATATTTCAACTATCTCATGGCGGTCTTGAATCTTGAGTGAGTAGTGATCTGGAAGAGACATAGTCGTCGCAAATCCCTAACTTTTGCCTAGACCGCCCTTTCGGGTTTCGGTCTCGGGATACCCTTTTTGCCCAAGCCGCCTTTGCGTTTTCGACTTGCGAGTGTACATATTTTGTATATATCCTTAATTTTTGCGAACCTTTTGGTTCGCGGGATCTCATATTTTTCCTAGGTCGATCGACCTAGTGGGTCTCTTTATCGTAGTATTTTTGACTATCTGCGTTCACGGGGTGTGGGAAGTCTTCACCATCCATGGTGCTAAGTATCATAGCTCCGCGGAAATCTTCTTGACTACAAGCGGTCCCTCATGGGTGGGAGTCCATTTGCCCTGGGATCACCTTGTGGAAGAATGATGCGCTTGACTACTAGGTCACCGACTTGGTAGACTCGGTGCTTGACCTTCTTGTTGAATGCTCGATCATTAAACCACGATAGATCTGTCCATGGAAGATAGGCGAGTCGTTTTCATCAATCAAGTTAATCGGTCAAGGCGATGCGGACCCAATCGTCTTCGCCTAACTCCGCGTCTGGAGGACTACGGTTGAGGTATCTGAACCTCGATGGGTGGGGGCTTCCATACCATATACAAGACGAAGGGGTTGCCCCGTTGATGTTCGTCTTGTAGTGCGATAACCATGAAGAAAATGGTAACATCTCATACCAATCCTTGTAAGTCATTGTCATCTTACGTATAATCTTCTTAATGTTCTTGTTGGCGGCTTCCACTCGCCATTCATCTTAGGCCGATAAGGAGAAGAGTTGTGATGCTTGATCTTGAACGAGTCACGAGTTCGGTGATCATCTTGTTGTTGAGATTGGAGCCATTATCTGTGATAATCCTTTCGGGAGTGCCATACAACGAGATAAGATTATGTTTGATGAATCGAGCCACAACATTCTTGGTAACAGATCTGAGCGAGGTACTTCTACCCACTTGGTAAAGTAGTCAATTGCCACAAGGATGAAGCGATGTCCGTTGGAAGGCGTGGGCTTGATTTCTCCGATCATGTTAATGCCCACATTGCAAAGGCCAAGGAGAAGTTAAAACATTCGAGTCTTTGGAGTGCGTGCACTTTAATGCATATATCTGGCATTTGTGACAAGATCGAACATAGCGGTGACAATCAGCTTCCATGGTGGACCAATAGTAACCTGTTCTCAGAATCTTCTTAGCCATGGTGTGTCCACTAGAGTGGGTACCAAATGAGCCTTCGTGTAACTCTTCCATGATATGTTCCGCTGTTTTCCGGTCTACACAGCGGAGTAAGCACAAGTCGTGGTTGCGCTTGTATAAGATGCCGTTGCTGAGGAAGAATTTGGATGCAAATCTTCTCAAGAACTTCTTATCATTGACAGATGCCCCTGCGGGATATTCCTGAGTCTCAAGATACCTCTTCACGTCGTAGTACCAAGGTTTCTCTTCTGTATCAAGCTCGTAACAATATGCTGGTTCGTCAAACTTCTCAATGATGATCCGGGAGCCTCGTTGTCCCATCGACCTTGAACATAGATGACATAGTAGCCAATGCGTGTGATTCTCTTCTCGTGGAATGTGATCAAAGTAATCTCTTGAGTAGGGGATCAAACTCGAACATGTTCTCGATCTGAATGAGATTCGGATGCTTCGTATCCCTCGCCCATGTCGGTGATCACTAAAGTGAGTCTCCATACACTTGCAAGAATTTGATTCTTAAGTCAATAGCGACTTTGATACCCATGATGCAACCGTATTGGCTATGTTGTTAGTGCTGTGAAACATAATCTGGCGGTGAAAGGGTGTGTCGCTGCGAGGGATGTAATGATGGCGCCAATGCCATTGCCAAGTGCGTTTGAGGCTCCATCAAAGACCATAGTCCATCGGGATCCTTGTTCGGTCCTTCGTCGGGCCTGGTTCTTCGCAATCTGTAACTAGTAAAACATCTTATCGGAAATTCGACGCATAGGTGATAGTCATCTCGACGATGAGCCAAATGATCGGCTATTACACTTCCTTTGATCGCCTTAGAAGTGTCTTGGATGTCGTACTCGGTCAAGATCATTTGCCATCTTGCTATTCTTCGGAGAAGGCGGTTTCTCAAATATGTATTTTATCGGATCCATCTTAGAAATCAACAAGGTAGTGTGAGTCAACATATCTTGTCTTAGTCGTGACATTGAAGCGTTGCAAGTTTTCTCATTTGTGAGTATCTTGTTTCTGATCGGTAAACTTTTGCTAAGGTAGTATATTGCGTGCTCTTTTCGACCAGACTCGTCATGTTGCCTCTAACTTCCTTCTCTGTACGGGGAGCTGGCATCTCTTGAATGGCTTTAACCTTGGCGGGGTCAACCTCGATACCTTTACCAGCGACAACAAACCACAAGGAGCTTACGGATCGACTCCAAGGTGCACTTGTTAGGATTAAGTCTCGGTCTGCTTCTTCAACCTATCAAACAATTTAAATGATCAAGATGTTCTTCCTCTTGTTTGTGATCGAGCTATCATGTGCGTCGACATAGACCTCATCTCGTGATGAATCATGTCATGAAATAACGTCACCATGTAGCGCGATAAGTGGCGCCCGCGTTCTTCGATCAAGCGGCATAACCTTATAGCGAAAGTGCCCGTTGTGTAACAAAAGTAGTCTTCTCCATGTCTTGGGAGCCATTTTGATCGATTGTAGGAGAAACCATCCATGAAGGAGAAAACCTTATGTTGGCGGTGTTGTCAACGAACATCAATATGAGGAAGTGGAAAATCGTCTTTCGGACTCGCTTTGTTCGATCTACGTAATCCACACATTAGTACTTTACCATCCTTCTTGGGTACAGGCACCACATTAGCAACCTTATGGATAAGTAACATCTAGGAAACCGACATTGAGCTATAACCCGGCTTTGATTTTGTCGGACATCTCGGGACGCGTCGGCGAACCTTTATTTCCTTTGGGAGAAAACCTTCTTTTGTCGACAATCGATGTACCACAATATCAATGTCTAAACCGGACATGTCTTCGTATGACCAAGCAAAAACCTCAATATAATCTCACGACATCGAACCAATCTTTAGTTAACACTGCTCTCAAGACCCGCTCTATCTTGATCTCTTTTACATCTTTGATACAAATTCACAACCTCAACTTGCTCTTCGTGTGGCTGTATAACTCGCTCTTCTTCTTGTGCTTGATCGACAAGTTCTCGTGGCACTTCACAATCTTCCTCACTTTCGTCTTGGCTTGGTAGATCGGATTATCGAAGTCATATTTAGCAATAGCATAGCTGTTATTTGAGATTCGGAGTGATTCTGCGATGTATCACGTGGGTGTGTGTAAACACATAGCTTTTGAAGGGGTGATAAAGTAAAAGAAAGAAAGCGAACAATTGAATGCAAAAGTCCAATGAATTTATTGAATGAAAATACGCAGACGGATAAAAAACCTATGAAGCGAGCCATGATGCCGGGCAAGGCACTAGGCTTTAGAGTTTATTGTTCAAAACATAGCATCTGAAAAGCAAAATAAAACAAAACAATTACTCGACTAAAGGAGATTGGTATATCGGTCTTCCAATTCTTGAGCCCATGATCTAGAGTTGGGAAGATCCACTTGCGATGTCGAAGTCGTTGTCGTCGTCTTATAGCATGGATTCCATTACGGATGATGCGGAAGGAAGTTGGCGACGCGTTCGCGGCGTATCATCTTGACCTTTGATGGCGAAGCCTAAACGATCTTGTCAAATTTGAAAGGAGATCGGGGCCCCAAATAGCACTACCTCCTTCTTCGGCTTGACAGCGTCTTTCGGTGAGGCCATCCTAAGCGGTCCTTGAGCAACCGGGGAGTGATAGGAGAGTCAGCAGGAATGACCACAGGATTGTTTCAAAAGCTTGACGGGGAGTTTCAAAATTCACCCTCCATCTCGAGTATCGAATGAGCATAGATGATGACCATATATTCTTCTTCACCACCTGTAACAACCTTCCCTCACCGGGTACTTGTTTCGATGTAAGGTAGAGGTATGACGCCTTTGCCCCATGTATCCAGGCGTCCAGTAGGCAAGAGTAAAATTTGGACGAATGTCCATGACAAAAGTGGAATCAAAAGTGCGGGAACCGACTTTGTGATGAGTGAGCTCTCCAATCTTGTTCGCTTTGAACCATCAAAAGCTCTTACAACGATGTCCTTGGGTCTCGAACCAACCCTTCAACATCGAGTCGATCAAAGCGGTCTTGGAAGGATATTCAAAGCGAACCGATCCACCAAACATGAGATAATGTAATGCCGCATTCAGAGATGTGCAAGGCTTTGTTGTGTTTCTTTAGGCGAAGTCAAATCGACATCGAGAGAATCCTAGGCCGTTGTTGGCGGCCGAGGCTAGCAATGCAAACTTCAGCGGTCGGTAGTAGTGTCTTGCATGCGTGAGCATTCTTCAAAAATTTCACTAAGGCGTTAGCATGAGCCTCGAAAGAAGCGGAGCAAGCATGGAGATCTTGGATGAGTCTGTCAGTGTTCCACAACATTGTAGTCACTCTTATTGATAATCTTGAATTTCCTCCATTTCTTGTTTGGAGGTGTCTTGACAACTTCCTTTGGTACTTCTTGTTGGCGAGGGGTGAGTCGGTTCTTTCCTCTAGCTTGGGGAACTGGTTGAATACATTTGGAATGCGAGTGGAGTCGCGGTGTCTTTGGAGGAGAGATTTGGAGAAACACTCTTCCGGTTCTGGTCACCTTACTTGATCCGGTGATGTTGTCAATGTCAGGAATGGAAGCTTTAACTGTAAGATCTTCAATGGTCAGAGGGTCTTGCTTGACGCCATGATAGTAGACATCGGCTCCATAGTTCCAAGGAATAGCTTTGTCAGAGGAATACGGAACTGGTCTTGGAGAAGTGATAATGAGAGGTGCCACCTAGGCACGGGATCAGTAGAGGAAATCCTTATGGTGTTAACATCAGCGTAGTCTTCTGGGAAATCGTCACCCCATCCGGTTACCTTAACATCTTCAATAGGAATCTTGTAGCTCTCAGGGACAGTGTACTTCACCATGTAATCGTACTTTCCACTCGGCTGCCCCAAGGTATCCCACACAGATGGTACTGTTTCATTCGCATTGTCAATCTTCAACTTAGACATTTCTTCACTGACACGCACGGTGGTTTGAAATAGTATCTCGTGGTTGTCCATCATGCCGAACCGTCTTCTCGACCAAGCACTGACCATCAGTGCGGATGGGAACCAACGACTATTCTCTGGGCATCTGGATTGACAGGCTTCGCGGCAAATTCTTCTTGATCATCGGAGGAATAGTCAAGTCATCTATGTTGAAAACATAAGTATCGTCACCAACACATTGGAACTCTTGTCATGGTTAGGCATAGCGCATTGATCACATTCGGTCTCAGCGAGGAGGGTCAAACTCAATCTCCTTAGCTTCGATCATATCTTGAATCTTGTTCTTCAAGGCCCAACAATCATCAGTGTTATGTTTTGGGCTATTGGAATGGTAAGCACACTTAGCATTAGGATTATATCTTGGAGAGGAAGTGTGACATTTTGAGGAGGATCCCTCAGGTGTCGGCTCTGCTTTCAACATGTGTTGCAAGGCTTGCGATAATGGCATGTTGATCTTCGTAAACTCTTTTCGTGGCGCGTTAAGCTCGTGCGTTGTCTCGTGAGGTTGTCTTTGGCGTAGGATTGGAGATCCTGACTGCCCCACAGTTAGGTGAGGTCGGTCTTGGCTCATTTTCGACCATACACAACATTAACTTCTTTACCTCCAAAGATCTCTTGGCGTTTGAAGATGTCTCCATAATCTTCCCTCTTGATACCGACTTCATCGCTGCTTTGTCATTATCATTCGGTGAATCGGTGAAGAATTTCAATCGGATGATTGAAGAATGGGCTGTCGGTGTTCCCATAAACATATCAACCAACTCCCTATTGGACAAGGGTGGTGAACTGCTGCTAGATCTCTCCATTTACGAGCATACTCTTTGAACTTCTCACGGCCCATAGACATGCTCTGTAGTTGCATGCAAGTGGGTGTCAATTCAGCATTGTACTCATCTTGTCTGAAAGCATCGGCCAAGTCACTCCAAAATGCGGATACGGTCATTCTCTAGGCGATAATACCACTCCATGGGTTCGGACAAACTCTCTTGAAAATAGTGCATCCTGACTTTACATCATCGGTGTGGGGTTGATCTTCTGGACATAGGACTTCAAATGCAGCTTAGGGCAAGGCATGCCATCATATTTGGCAAAGGTTGGGACTTTGAACTTGGGAGGAATCACAACACCGGGGATGAGACTCAGATCATCAAAATTCAGTCCGGACATTTTCAGATTTTTCACAGCATTCAGACGGTCTTCAAGTTGTTTGTACCTGTCATCTCCATCAGAATATTGGCCATCATCATAATTCTTTTCAAGTTCAGGCTGGCTGCCTTCGCCGTCACCCTTGTCACTTTGTTCATCCTCTTTCTTGATACTTCCCTCAGAGAGTTCTATCCGACTGACCACTTTAGGACTACCTTTGTAGCGTCTGCCCATGTTGAGGAGACCAACAACCTTCTTCTTTCTGTTGATGAGCTTCTTCGGATCTTCTTGGCCTTGGACCAAATTGGTGAACATCTGTTGGCCGAGCATTACGAGCTTGAAGATCTCGGCGGTCTGTTAGAGCCATTTACGCTAAAATAAATAGCGAGAAAATGAGAAAACCAATCTCAAATACTGTGTGATGCAATGTTATGCTATGATATGCAATGTTTATGCGAATGCAATGTTTTCAAGGACCTTAGAGATTTAAATTTGTTAAACAAGCAACGAACAAACATTTATTAGTACTCTTTTTATTATTCCTTTTTTCTTTTTAAGTACAAAAGATAGTTCAAAACAATAAAAGAAAGCATATAAATCATAAAGCTCTAAGTCTCCCATGGGCGCTTCCTCTTGGTGCCGAGGTAGGCGTTGATGTTTCGCTCCTCGTGAAGTAGCTTTGTCAACTCTAGCACTTTCTTCTCACTTGCATAACTTGAGATTCAAGGTATCCCTCTCTTCTTTAAAATTTGAACCCAAGATCTCTTCAAGTCTTCAAAATCGGTAGGCATGTCGGGATGGAGAGCATTATGGATTAGTCACCTATAGCAATAGGTTCCATAATTCTTGGTAAAGCAGTGAATGGCATCATGAGGTTTTGAGCTCGAGATCTCACCCATTTGAGTAAGGTTCCCAAGGAATGGAGTTTTGGTGCCCCAAAGTCTTGGTATCGATCTTCTTTACCATGCCCGGCGTGTATGAACCTTAAATCGATGATCGGAGATCGTGGTTGTGTCGAACACAATATCTTGGAGAAGCATATCATGCGGACCATCTCTTGAGCAAAACCAAGTGGCGTAGAGCTAAAGAAGGGTTGTAAGTAATACCTCCCTTATACCAGGAGTGGTACATTAGAATTCTCCTGGCCTTTCGATGAATGTGAAGTCCTTTTGAGAGAAAGATTCCAGCGGATATCCGAATGAGAGAGTGACATTAGTCTTTGAGACCATCTCAACCTTTGTTCGTTCTTCAAAAGCGATGGAGGAGGTGCGAAATAAACCACGGAAGTAAGTATTCAACATGAGAGTTCCTTGTCTTTTAGTAATGCAGTGTGGAAGAATGTAGGATGTCTCAAGTAAAGTAGGCACGGGATTACGGGTAAGAAACAACTTAATGGCATTGACATCTATGAATTGATTCGAGTTTGGAAATAGAACCAAACCATAGATTATCAAGGCTACAATGTCTTCGAATGCTTGGAAACTCATAACTTTGAGGAATTCTCGGGCTTTCTTAATCAAAAACTTGGCAAGTAAACCCTTAACTCCATTCGGTTTCCCAATTGGCTTAATATCGGCGCTTTAGATGTAAGTGATGCAATGTCTTCGTGCCAGGAACCTTTTCTAGCCGTTGAATGGCATTTGGTCAAGAATAGGTATCTGTAACTTAGAGAACTCTTCAGGTAGGAACCAGCGATAATCGGGAATGTAAAGCAATGGTGTTTCGGATCAAAAGCTGGAATATGACATGCATCATATCTTCTTCAAAAGGAGTAACCAAGTCAAGTAGATAACCATGTCTTTTGATGAGCCGAGCATGGTGGGAATTTACGAAACCAATTCTTTGGTGAGAAGGTATACCCATGAAGTTGATTCGGATAGTCTTTCTAGAAGCCATAATCCCTACAAAACAAAGCAAAGATAAATCCTAGGTCCTTGAAATAGTTAGAAATGATATGCAATGCGGATGATGTCATGATGCCATGTTTAGCACACCTGAACAATTCACACAATGAGCCTAGGTTTAAGGCTTGCATGAGGTATAGGTGATTACCCACCAAAAGTTTGAGTTGGTTCATCTGTCCTATAATAATTAAGGGTTCTAGGAATCTCACATCATTGATCTTTCGTAGGCATTTATTTTAATCGACTACCAAGTGGTCGATGAAAATATCCCAAAGTCGATCTCTGGTAGCATGTGTCAACCTTATCTGCCTGCCGTATCTCACTACTTCAATGGCTAAGATGGGTCAATTAAGGTTCTAAAAGTTTAGTTAGCTTGATGACACCACGCGAAGCCAAATACTATCCTCGACTTGGGAATGAAGAGTATCGGGACATCCAAGTGTCACGCTAACGTAGCCATCATGTTGACCATTTTGATATAGGTCTACGCGATCGCGACGATTTATTGCTACTTACCTAAAAGGAAACCCGGATCCGGGTGTAGGATCCCCCAACAATATAATACCCAAGCAACCCTTAAAGATAAAGCAAGCAAGTCAAACAGAAAGCAATAAAGTTATCTAGAAATCCCTAAGGCATTCTCTCTTTAAGGTGTTTCCCGTGAGTCGCCAGATTACATGTCTGATGAACGACTTTTAGTGTTTTTGTATCGCAAATATGCGGATAGCAAGAGTCGCCACCGACTTTTCTTTTATCCAATTAAGGGAAGGTAAAAAGTATAGAAAGAGACCTTCGTTAGATTCTGAGTAAGGGAGAAGGTTATGAAAATGGAAGGTATTAGCACCCCTTTCCATCCGTAGTTATCTAAGGGCTCTTAGTTGCTCTTAGATCACTTTAAAAATTGCTTTCTGTGTGTTTGACAATTTTTTTTTTGAAAAAGGCATTTCGCTTTGACTTTGTAATGATTCATGTAGGAATGTATACAAAGTGTTCGGAAATGTTTCGTTTTGAAGAGAGTTTGAACTTCGAAAAAAGTGTGAGGTGTGAAAAGTATTTTGATAGAGCAAGCAACTAAAGTCTTATTACCTACTAAATTGGTCGTTTTGTAGTGTTTTACGTTCCTTTAGAATAACTTATCCATACCATTAATTGGTAGGTAACTCCATTCGTTGGATGTAAGCGAGACATTCGAAGGGACATCGTATGGTCATAAAGCAACTTGGTATCCTAGCACATTTGAAGGGACTATCATCATTTTTTCGTAGGCGACAATCGAGGGTCAAGATCATGTATTCGGAGGCGACATCGTGGGTCTTATGATCTTTGTATCGAAGGGACTATGATGATTTGTTTTGAAGGCAACGATGCTAGAATATCTCTACGTTCGAGGGACATGACCATTTGAATTCGTAAAGGCAACGAGAGAGAATTACCCTAAGGGGTGCATGTGTGAAGAGAGTGTGTTGATTTCAGATATATGTTATCTTGAAAATTAGTGGGCTATGTTCAATTTTATCTTGCCATACACGCCTAATTACTAGCAGTTTATAGGGTGCGGAAATTAAAATGCGGGAATGTAAAGATGCAGAAAGATAAAGGTCCTACGCTATTACATGGCTTTGGGGCAGATACATAATTTAACCGTGCGGAAAATAAAAGCCTAATTAAAACTATTACATCCCATGAGCAGTTACATTATTGGAAAAAGCGGTAAAAAGAAATAAATAGAAGCGGAATAACACGTAAAAGAATGAGAAATCGGGAAATACGAGATGAATCGAATAAGAGAAAAATGTTAGTAAAAATGCAAATTTTTAAATGAGAAAAATATGACATGCTGGAAATAACATAAATATGCTAAAATAATTTTTTTGGGATTTTTTGGAGCTAATTTAATAATTAAAAACTAATTAAAAGTGATTTAAATGCAAAAATTGAAATAAAATTAAATATGCATGCAAAATAATATTTTTTAATTTTATAAATTAAATAAACATTTTTGGAAATAATGCAAAAAAGAAAAATATTTTTTGGTGTTTTTAAATGCATGATAAAAATGTTTAAAGTTAAATAAAAATGAATGAAAATATTAAAAGAAATAGAAAATGTGGAAAAAATAGAAAAATGTAAGAGTTTGTAAAAAGAATGGAAAAACCGGTCCTGAGGAGGCTCGAACCCATGACCATGGAGGGTATCTTCAACAGCTAGCGTCTTAACCACTAGGCCACTTGACATGCAGTGCAAATCCAAAACCAATGGCTTTTAACCATACGCGTGTCATGGATATTTGAAAATCAAACACAGTCAGCGCGCGGGCCCCAGTTGGGATGAGAGAACGAATCAGAGCGCGTGATCGTGCCACGCATGCCACGCCGGAGTCAAACTCAGTCAACGACGCCAGAGCCCTAGCTCCGGTCGTCTTCTCCGACTATGCCAATCTCAAAACCTGCAAAACACGTAGAATCAAAGCAAAAGAAAGACCTATTCCCCCTAATTCGACCCTCCTGAGTTCAATGGTGCCATCGTTTTGGCTTGAAAACGGCTGTATCGTGAGTTTCAAAGGAAAAGATGAAATCTACCCTAACAATGGCAAACCTTCATCCTGGCGTTAAACCTCACATGTTATACGTCAAACACGTTCTAATAGACCTCCTGAACTCAATCAAACAAACGAAAACAGTCAAGAATGCATGGATTTTCAAAATCGATTTCAAGAAAAATAACAAACCGGTGAGTGTTAGGGAGCACGATTCTGGATGGCTTAGCTTCGAGCAAGGATTGGAAACGATTGCTGGGCACCTCAGGAGCAAGATTGAATGGTTGAAAGAGGCTGAAAGAGGCTGCAAAATAGAATTCGAGTTTTTCCAACTTTGAGAAAAAATTTGGCAAAATAAGGGTTGTTGTAAGGGCTAGGGTTTCGTGTCCTGTATGCTACAGCTTGCTGGCTATTTATAGAGGGATTTGAGAGAGAAAAAACAATGAAAAAGATTTGATCTTGAATGTGCCATAATTGTTTTTCAAATAAAATCAATTTTTGGAAAAAATTTGATTTTCTCATCAATGTGAAGGCTAGCACGAAATTGGTAAGAGTCATGGGCTTCCTTGGACCTCAAGCATGATATAAAATCAATCCATTTGAAAAAATATCTTATTTTCATATTTTATATAATTTAATTTTGAATTAAATGGTTTAAAATTCAAAAATAAATTATAAAAATAGAAAATTGCCATGGCCAAGCATTTATGGGTCACAAATAATGTCATGAACAAGTTTGGATCAAAATATAATAGGCCCATTTGGAAAATTTTGCATTTTGACCAAAATGTCCTTTTGTGCAATTGTCCAAAATTGCCCAACTTCTGAATAGTGTATCTTGCTCATTTTCCATATTTTTGAGTGTTCTTAGACTTTTTGGAAAGATCTAAGAGTCCTCTAACCAACCTTTTTGGTCTCATCTCAATTGGAGTTTCCATGCTCAATATATCTTCAAAACAAAAGTTGACTTTTTGTTGACTTTGAAAATGACCTGTAATGTTTTGGGCCATACCTCTCAAATGAAGCATTTTTTGGACATTCTTGTGAGACATGAAGTTGTAGAGAATTGGATTTCCTTCAAAACAAGAGGTGGTGGAAAAATTTCTGAGAAAGTATAAAGAAGTTATGATCAGTCAAAGTTTGGTTGACTTTTCACCTAGAAACCCTAATTTAGAAAGTTTGACTTTTGAGCAAATCTAGAGTTTTCTTGATGAATCATGATCAAACCTTGATCAAATGATGAATGTAACTTCAAAATGAGGATGTTGACCAAAAATCAGGAAGTTTGACTGTATGTTGACCACAGTTGACTTTTTGTCCAATACAACTGATTTTCAACCATCTGAGCAATTGTCTGAGGAAATTTGATCTGTGAGGCTTGAAACTTGACATGGAGAATCTTTGAAGCATATGAGGAGGCATGATGACCATTGGAGATGTTGGGAGTCCATCTTGATCTGAGAGATACCAAACCCTAGTTTGGGTTGATTGTCTAGGAGAGAGTTTGTCTGATCAACTCTTGAGGAATCCTTGAGTATGGATGTATGAAATATCTTTGAGAAAATTGAGGGCAAATTTTGGGGTATGACACATGCCCACCAGCTTCTGCATGGTTCATCCTCGAACCACATCTTACTGGGAGAGGTCTGGCTCTAATACCATTTGTAACGCCCCTGACAGCCTTCAGGATCATCGACTAACCCCACAGAGCAACACAAGTCTTTTCAACATGATTTGGCCTCACTCACACGCTTTATGGGAAACTTCCCAGAAGGTCACCCATCCCATTTCTACTCCAAGTCAAGCACGCTTAACTATGGAGTTATTATGGTTAGGCTACCGAAAAGAACATGCATCTTGTTGGTATAGGTAGTACCAATTAATCCTTATAAGCCATCCTTCAACCATGCATTCCCATACCTGCACAGTCTCAGGATCCCTCTCATTCCGATGTGGTGACCACTCTTAGCCCTCTTCGGCCTCGAGTGCTACATACAGTGTAACCAACCTCTACCTTCTTTTGGTCTCGGGTGTTACACAAGTCGCTGAGTTAATTGTTGCGAACAAAGGAGGCAATCAGAAGCAATATAAAATAAAGGTCGTGCTAAGGAGCGAATTAAGGAAAATGTGAATCGACCAGTGGCTAAATGTTTTGAGGAGGCTACTGATGAATTTCAGTCCGACTCTGAAGAATGTTTGGACATCTTAGTCAATGTCGTATATATTCTGCCATCAGAATACGATTTCTTGATTGAAGTTGAAGATTCGACAGACATCCATGCTAAAGAAATGGCTTTGCATAAGCCAACATGCTATTTTGTTATGAATAATGGTTTAGTAGAGAACCAAGATGCCTTCTTTGAGAGGCCAGACATGGCTATGAGAAGCCATTTGAAGCCTCTTCTAATAAGGGATAAGGTGAAAGGTGTTTCTATAAACAAAGTGTTGGTAGATTATGGCGCAATTGTTATATTATGCCGCATAACATACTTAAGAAAATCGGTAAGTTCGACACCGATGTTAGATCTCATAATGTGGTATTGTCAGACTACGAAGGAAGAACTAGAAACACCATGGGGTGATCCAAGTGGATATTCTTTGTCCGACTGCATTACAAAGGCCAAATATTTTTATGGTAATCCAAGGAAAGCTAAGTTACAACCTTTTGGCTTCACGTGGGATGTGGAACCTATAGAGGATCCATTTAGTGAAAACAAATGACGGTACGGGGAGACATCAATTGATAATGATGTCTAAGCTAAACTTCTGAAGAGTTTAGGTGTAATGTTGACTAAAATAAATTGAGCATTGAAATTTGAAGAAAATATTAATTTGTCGAAGCCAACAAAATTCAAATTCAAGAGGAAGAAATTACTTTGGCTGAGCGAAAACC
>CM038793.1:80886295-81002580 GCA_021764765.1 Vicia sativa | reverse complement strand
TTCATCAAGAAAACTCAAGATTTGCCCAAAAAGTCAACTTTCTAAATTAGGTTTCTAGGTGAAAAGTCAACCAAACTTTGACCCGATCATAACTTTCTATACTTTCTAAATTTTCCACCACCTCTTGTTTTGAAGGAAATTCAATTCTCTACAACTTCATGTCTCACAAGAATGTCCAAAAGTGCTTCATTTGAGAGGTATGGCTCAAAACATTACAGTCATTTCAAAGTCAACAAAAGTCAACTTTTGTTTTGAAGATATATTGAGCATGGTAACTCCAATTGAGATGAGACCAAAGACATTGTTTAGAGGACCTTAGAGCTTTCCAAAAGTCCAAGAACAATCAAAAATGTGGAAAATTGAGCAAGATACACTATTCAAGTTGGGCATTTTGGACAATACAAAAGGACATTTTGGTCAAATTTTCCAACTAGCCTCAAAATCTTTTGATCCAAACTTGTTCATGACAATATTTGACCCATAAATGTTGGCATTGGTGATTTTCTATTTATTGATTTTATTTTGGATTTTAAACCATTTAATTCCAAATTAAATCATATAAAATATGAAAATAAATTATTTTCAAATGGATGGATTTTTATCTTCCTTTGTCCAAGATAGCCCATAACATTGCCAAATTCGTGCTAGCCTCTTACATGGAAGGAAAATCAAATTTTTCCAAAATTTGATTTGTTTTAAAGAGAAAATATTGCACATTGATTAACCAATCTTTTCACTTTTTCCTCTCTCAAATGCCTCTATAAATACCCAAAGAATACAAAGATGTAGGACAAAAACCCTAACCCTAAAAACAACCTAAATCCTTGCAAAATTTTCAAGAATCTTGAAAATTCAATTTTAAACTACTGTTTCATCTAGCCATCCAATTGCTCAGAGGTTCCCAGAGCTCTAACCATACTTACTCAAGCTCAACAACCCGGCGTAACGTGATATCCATCAAGTCCGATTGGTATTTGCTTGATTTTCGATTTTATAATCCATGCATCATTAACCATTTTTGCTTGTTGTTTGAACTGTCAATAGATACATGAGAGGTTTACCCAACCATAAGTTGCCATCATAGGCTGCTTTCGCCGAAACTCCCGATCCACTGCTTTTAGGGCAACCGACAAGCCCATTGAGATCGCACCGATTTGGGGGTAGGGTCCTCCTTCGTTTATTTCAGGTCTGGTGCTGAAATCAACTCACCGGAGAAGATGACCTAATTTTTGGGTTCCGGGCACGACTCCTCAGACGACCCATCGATCGTGCATGCAGCATCATCTCTCTAATTACCATTTGAATTTCCGTCTGCTACCGACTCCGCTTTGAATCCAATAATCGTTGACACGTCGACACTTATATTCAAATGATTCACTTTTTCAAACACCAATCAGAATATGGCGCAGTTGGTTATGGCGTGATTTGGAAGATGCTCTCAAAGGTTATGGGTTCAACCCCTCGCCAGACCTGGGTTTATTTTTTCAAACTTCAACTATTTTTCTATTTTCCATATTTTCTATTTATTTAATATTTTGCATCCTATTTTAATTCTTTTCATATTTTATTTCTGCATTTAAAAATTACCAAAATATTTTATTCTTTTTGCATTTACATTCTAAAAACCTTTATTTAATTTAATAAATTTAAAAATATCTTGTTGCATGCATATTTATTTTTATTTTTATTTTAGCATTTAAATCATTATAAATTCATTTTAAATTATCATTTATGCATTAAAAAATCCCAAAAAATTATTTTAGCATGTTTATCTTATTTCCAGCATGTATTAATTTTCTCATATTAAAATTTCGTTTTTCTAACATTTTTTTCTTTTATTCGATTCATATTGCATTTTCCGATTTCTCGTTTTGTTTACTGTGTCGATCCGATCTTGCATTTATTTTCTTTATCTTTTATCTACATTTTTTCCAATAATGTAACTGCTCATGGATGTAATAGTTTTAATTAGGCTTTTATTTTCCGCAGATTTTAAATTATGTATCTCGCCTAAAGCCATGTAATAGCGTAGATTTACCTTTCCGCAGCTTTACATTCACATTTTACTTTCCGCACTCTTATCAATTGCTAGTAACTAGGCGGTATGGCAAGATAATAATCAACTTAGCCCACTAATTTACAAGATAATATATATTCAAATCAACACCTTTCTTCACACACGCACTCTTAGGTAATTTCTCTCGCTGTTTCGATTTCAAACAATGGTCATGTCCTCTAACGAGAGGTATCCTAGCACCGCTTTCCAAACAAATCATCATAGTCCTTCGATATAAAGATCATAAGACCCACGATGTCGCCTCCCGAATACATGATCTTGACCCCATTGTCACTACGAAAATGATGATAGTCCTTCGAACGTGCCAGGATACTTCCTACAAGTTGCTTATGACCACGCGATGTCCCTTCGAATGTCCCGCCTACATCCAACGAATGGAGCTACTCATAACTAATGGTACTAGCGCTATTCTAAAGGAACATAGAAGTACAAAAACGACCATTCTCGAGTGGGTAAATAAGTCTTTAGTTGCCGCTTCATCAAATACTTTTCACACCACACACCTTTTCAAAGTTCAATTTCTTTCCAAAACAAAACATTTCCTAACACTTTGTATACACTCCTACATGAGTCATTACAAAGTCAAGTTTAAATGCCTTTTCAAAACATTTTGTCAAAACACGTAAAGCAATTTTAAAAAGTAATTCAGAGCAACTAAGAGCCCGAGATAATCACGGATGGAAAGGGTGCTAATACCTTCCCTTTTCATAACCATTCTCCGCACTTTAATCTAACGGTCTTTTTTCTACTTTTACCTTCCCTTAATTGATAAAATAAAAGTCGGTGGCGTACTCTTGCTATCCGCACATTTGGATAAAAAATCTAAAAAGTCGGGCCTTCACCAGACATGAATCAGGACTACCTGGGAAACACCCTAAAGAGAATTTCAGGATTTCTAGATAACTTTACCGCTTCGCTTCGACTTGCTTGCTTTATCTTTAAGGGTCATGGGTATTATATTGTTGGGGATCCTACACCGGATCGTGGCTTCCTTTAGGTAAGTTGGCATTAGATCATCGCGACCGCCAGACGTGACAACTAAACTGGTCAACATGATGGTTACTGCTAGTTGACACTTTGGTTGTCCCGATACTCCTCATTCACAAGTCGAGGATAGTATTTGGCTTCTACGGTGTCACTGCCGCCAACTAAACTTTAGAACCTTTAATTGACCCATCTTAGCCATAGGAAGGTAGTGATGGCCTGGGCTTTGTAGACCGAGGTTGGTCTGATACCGATGCGCTCATCGAGACTGACTTTGGGACATTTTCGATCGACCACTCAACGTGATTGAAATAAGCGCCACGAGAAAGATCAATGATGTGAGATTCCTAGAACCCGGTTACTATTATAGACGATGAACCATCTCAAACTTTTTGGTGGGTAATCACTCATACCTCTTTGCAAGCCTTTAAACCTAGACTCATCAGGTGAATTGTCAGGTGTGCCAAACATGACATCATGACATCATTCGCATTGATATCATATCTAACTATTTCAAGGACCTAGGATTTATCTTTGCTCGCTTTTGTAGGGATTATGGCTTCTAGAAAGACTATCCTGATCAACTTCATGGGTATCCTTCTCAAATTAAAAGAATTGGTTTCCAGATTCCCGATCATGCTCGCCATCAAAAGACATGTTATCACTTGATTTGGTTATCTCCGGTTTTGAAGAAGATACATGCATGTCCTATTTTATTTTTGATCCCAAACACCTGCTTTTACATTCCCGTATTATCAGCTTGGTTCCTACTGAAGAGTTCTCTGTTACTGGGGTACCTATTCTTGACCAAATGCCATTCACTTAAGATAGAAAAGGTTCCTTGGCACGAAGACATTGTCATGCTCTTACATCTTAAGCGCCGACATTGAAGCCAATTGGGAAACTAGAAGTGGGTTGGGTTTACTCTCCAAGTTCCTAATTAAGAAAGCCCTAGAATTCCTCAAAGTTATGAGTTTCCATGCATTCTTAAGACATCAGGCCTTGCTAATCTATGGTTTGGTCTCATTCCTAACTCGGATCAATTTATAGATGTCAACGCCATCAAGTTGTTCTTACCCGCAATCCAAAGGCCTACTTTACTTGGAGACATCCCGCATTCTCCATACTGCACTACTAAGAGACAAGGAACTCTCATGTGTTGTGTACCGCTATTTCAAGGTGGTTTATTTCGCACCTTCCTCCCTCGCCTTTGAAGAACGAACAAAGGTTGAGATGGTCTCAAAGGCTAATGTTACCTCCTCATTCGTGTATCCGTTGGAGTCTTTTCTCTCAAAAGGACTTCACATTCATCGAGCCCAGGAGAATTCCCCAATGTACCACTTCTTGGTATATGAGTATTACTTACAACCCTTCTAGCTCTCACGTCACTTGGTTTTTCTCGAAGAGATGGTCCGCATGATATGCTTCTCCAAGACATTGTGTTCGACCACAACCACGATCTCCATCATCGACGGAGGTTTATACACGCCGGGGCATGGTAAAGAAGACTGACATTAAGACTTCTGGGGCACCGAACTCCATTCCTCGAGCCTTACCTCAAATGGGTGCGAGCTCGAGCTCAAAACCTCATGATGCCGTACACTGCTTTACCCGTAATTATGGAACCTCGCTATAGATGACGATCCTATAATCGCTCTCCATCCCGACATGCCTACGATTTTGAAGACTCAAGAGATCTGGTTCAACTTAAAGAAGAA
The DNA here is from genome assembly GCA_021764765.1 of Vicia sativa. Taxonomy (NCBI): domain Eukaryota; kingdom Viridiplantae; phylum Streptophyta; class Magnoliopsida; order Fabales; family Fabaceae; genus Vicia; species Vicia sativa. The sequence goes on along the minus strand of CM038793.1, from coordinate 80,997,801 downwards.
AGGATACCTTTCAAGCTCAAGGTGCAAGCGAGAAGAGTGCTAGAGTTCGACAAAGCTATCACGAGTGAGAAAAGCATCAACGCCACATTGGCACCAAGAAAGCGCCTCATGGAGACTTAGAGCTTTAGCATTTTATGTCTTTCTTTTATTGTTTCGAACTATCTCTTGTACTTAAAAGAAAAAGAATAATAATGAGAAGTACTAATAAATGTTTGTTCATTTGCTTGTTTAACAAATTTAAATCTCTAAGGTCCTTGAAAACATTGCATCGCATTCGCATAAACATTGCATAGCATCGTGATAAACATTGCATTGCATCACGGTGTACATCGAGATTGGTTTTCTCATCGCTTCGCTATTTATTTTAGCGTAAATGGCTCTTTGAACAAATTCAAAGATCTCCGTGCTCGTAATGCCCGCCAAAGAGATGTTCACCGCTTCGTCCAAGGCCAAGAAGATCCAAGAAGCTTATCAACGTAAAAGAAGAAGGTTGTTGGTCTCCCTCAACACGGGCGCACGCCACAGGTGGTCCTAAGAGTATCGGGCCGCATCGAGCCTTCAAGAAAGTGTCAAGAGAGAGGATGAGCAAAGTAACAAGGGTGATGGTGAAGGTAGTCACCGAACGTGAGAAGAACTATGATAATGGTCAATACTCATGAGGATGACAAGTATACAAGCAGACAGTTCGAATAATCGTGGAAAACCTCAAGATGCCCCGGCCAATTTTGATGATCCGAGTTTGTTCCCGTGTTGTGATTCCTCCCAAGTTCAAAGTTCCAACTTTGCTAAGTATGATGGGCATGTCTTGCCCCAAGCGCATTTGAAGTCCTATGTTTAGAAGATCAACCACAATCGATGACGTAGTTGTGGATGCACTATTTTCAAGAGAGTCCGTCCTGAACTCAATCGAGCGGTACTATCGCCTGTGAGAACGACCGTGATCCGCATTTCTGGAGTGACTTGGCTGATGCTTTCTACAAGAAGTATGGTACAATGTCAATCGACACCCACTCGCATGCAACCACAAAGCATGTCTATGGGTCGCGATGAGAAGTTCAAGGAGTATGCTCGTGTGGAGAGACCTAGCAGCGTAGTTCACCCACCCTTGTCCAATAAGGGAGTTGGTCGATATGTTTATGGGAACACCGACCGTCCATTCTTCAATCATCCGATTGAAATTTTAGCCGGATTCACCGAATGGGATATTGACAAAGTAGCGATCGTCGGTATCAAGAGTGGAAAGATGTCAAGTAGTCGCCTTCCAACTGCCAAGAAATCTTTTGGTGGTAAGTTAAGCTACCGTCGTATGGTCGAAAAGCCGAGCCAAGACCGACCGTGCTCAACTGTGGGCCAGGATTCCAACTCGCATCAAGACAACCTCGCCGAGACAACGCTGCAGAGCCGTAACCCGCCTCGAAGATACGCCACGAAGATCAACATGCCATTGTCGCAAGCCTTGCAACACATGTTGAAAGCTGACATTTTGAGGATCCTCCTCGAATGTCAATACTTCCTCTCCGAAATACAATCCTAATGCTAAATGTGCCTTCATTCCAATAGCCCAGGCACGACATCGACAACCGCTGGGCTCAAGAACAAGATTCAAGATATGATCAAGATAAGCGATCAGCTCGATTCTCCCGCCGAGACCAACGTGATTAACGCGCCTATGCCTAACCATGACAAGAGTTCTAATGCTGGTGACTTATACTTATGTTTTCAACATAGTTGACTTCGACCGCTCCTCCGATGAGATCAAGAAGAATTCTCCGCAGTTTGTCAATCCCGATGCCGAGAATTGTCGCTGGTGCCCATCTCACTCGAGGGTCAGGCTTGGTCGAGAAGACGGTTCAAAGGTAATGATGGATAACCGTGAGATACTATTCCCGAAACCACCGTGCGTAAGCCGTGGTGAAGATATGTCCAAGTCAAGATCGACGATGTGAATGAAAACAAGGCTATCGTAAGTGGGATAATTGGGCAGCCAAGTGGAAAGTATGATTACATGGTGAAGTACATTCCGTCCCCGATAGCTACAAGATTCCTATTGAAGATATTAAGGCGACCGGTCGGGGTGACGATTTCGTAAGACTTGTTGCTGCATAACACCATAAGAATTCTCCGCTTTCCTTGTCAGAGTGGCACCTCTCATTATCACTTCTCCAAGACCTGCCCGTATGCTTCCGACAAAGCTATTCCTTAGATTATGGATCCGATGTTTACTATCATGTAGCAAGACCCTCTGACCATTGAAGATCTTACCATTGAAGCTACCATTCCTGATATAGACAACATCACCGGATCAAGTAAGGTGACTAGAACCCGAAGGGTATTCTCTCCAGATATCGCTCCTCCAAAAGACACCCCTGACTCCAACTGCCCAAATTTATTCAACTGCTCCCAAGCTAGAGGAAAGAACAAATGACTCATCCCGCCAACCGTAGTACCAAAGGAAGTTACGAGGATACCTCCAAACGAGAAATGGAGGAAATTCAAGATTATCAAGAAGAATGACTACAATGTCGGAACAGTTGAACAGACTCATTCAAGATATCCATGCTTGCTCCGCTTCTTGTGTCCGAGGCTCATGCTAACCTTGGTGAAGTTTCAAAATGCTCATGTGCCGCAAGACACTACCACCCACTTTAAGTTTGTATTGCTAGCCCTGGCCGCCAACAACGGCCTAGGTCTCGATGTCGACGACTTTCTACGGAAAGAATACAACAAAGCCTCTGCACATCTCGCTTGAATGCAAGGGCTACTTTATCTCATGTTTTGGTGGATACCGGTTCGCTTCTAAATATCCTTCCAAGATCTTTTGATAGACTCGATGTCGGTGGTCGGGTTCGAGACCCAAAGGACATTATTGTGAGAGCTTTTGATGGTTCTAAGCTTAAAGACTGGAGAGCTCCACTGCTAAAGTCGGTCCCAGACTTTTGACTCCACTCTTTGTCATGGACATTCGTCCGCTTACTTGCTTACCCTGACGCCTTGGATACATGGGCAGCGCCACCTTTACCCCAGATCGTGTCAAGCACTGAAAGGGAAGGTTGTTACAGAAGAAGAATATATGGTCACCATTCACGTCATTCCGATACTCGAGATGGAGGTGAATTTCGAGACTGCTGCTTTTGAAACAATACCCGAGTCATGCCTGACTCTCCCGTCATTCCTCAAGCTCCGCTTAGGATGGCTTCACCGAAAGACGCCAAGTCACAAGAAGGAGGTAGTACTATTTGGGGTCAGCCTCCCCCATCTCCCTTTCAAATTGGACAAGACCGGTTTAGGCTTCACCATCAAGGATCGAAGATGATACACGCGAACGCGTTTGCCAACTTCCTTTCCAGACGCCAGAGGAATCCATGCTATGTAGGTGACGACAACCATCGACATCGCAAGTGGATCTTCCCAACTCCGCATCATGGGCTCAACAATTGGAAGATCAAGACGCTATACCAATCTCCTTTAGCCGAGTAATTACTTTTGTTTTGTTTGTCAGATTTCTATGTTTCAACAATAAACCTAAAGCTCAGTCATTATGGCTCGCTTATAGGGTTTTTATCTCGTCATTTGACATTCAATAAATTTTGGACTTTGCATTCAATCGTTGTTTTCTTTCTTTTACTTTATCACCCCTTCAAGAGCTATGTGTTTCTTACACACACCCACGGATACATCGCAATCACTCCAATCTCAAGTAATAACAAATGCAGTGCTAAGCATAAATACTTCGATAATCCGATCTACCAAGCCAAGACGAAAGTGAGGAAGATCAGGAAGTGCAGGAGAACTTGTCGATCAAGCACAAAGAAGAAGAGCGAGTTATAACCACACTAAGAGTAAATCGAGGTTGTGAATTGGGACCCTGATGAAAAAGAGATCAAGATAGAGCGAGTCTCGAGAAAGTTAAAGAAAGATTGGTACGATGTAGATTATGTCGAGGTTTTGCTTGGTCATACGAAGACATGCCGGTTTAGACATTGATATTGTGGTACACCGATTGCCAACAAAGAAGGTTTTCTCCCAAGGAAGGTAGGTCTGTCGATGCGCCGAAATGTCGAGAAAATCAAAGCCGGCATGGGCGCTTAATGCGTTTCTTAGCCGCTACTTCTTATCCACAAGGTTACAACGAGTGCCCGTACCCAAGAAGGATGGCAAGGTACGAATGTGTGGATTACAGATCTCAAAAGCAAGTCCGAAGATGATTTCACTTCTCATTGATGTTTTTCGACAACACCGCCAAAGATAAGGTTTTCTCCTTCATGGATGGTTTCTCCTACATAATCGATCAAGATGGCTCCTCAAGACATGGAGAAGACTATTCTACACACAAGCACCTTTCACATAAGGTTATGCCGCTCGCAAGAACGCAGTGCCACTTATCGGGTATGGTGACATTATTTCATGACATGATTCATCACGAGATAGAGGTCTACGTCGATGACATGATAGCTAGATCACAGACAGAGGAAGAACATCTTGATCATCTACAGAAACTGTTTGATAGGTTGAAGAAGTATAGATTGAGACTTAACCCTAACAAGTGCACTTTTGGAGTCAGATCCGGAAAACTCCTAGGGTTTGTTGTAAGTGGTAAAGGTATTGAAGTTGATCCCGTCAAGGTTAAAGCTATTCAAGAGATGCCAGCTCCCCGCACCGAGAAGGAAGTTAGAGGTTTCTTGGGCCGATTAAACTACATTGCCAGATTCATTGCACACCTAACTGCTATTTGTGAGCCAATCTTCAAGTTACTCAAGAAAGATCAAATAGTGGAATGGAACGACGATTGCCAGATCGCTTTTGACAAAATCAAGGAGTACCCACAGTAATCCTCCTATCCCGATCACCGCCAAAGGAAGACCTCTTATCATGTACTTGATGTTGTTAGAGAACTCAACGGGTGTGTGGGGCAACATGACGAGTCCGGTCGAAAAGAGTATGCAATATACTACCTTAGCAAAAAGTTTACCGATCGCGGAAACAAGATACCACAATGAGAAAACTTGCAACGCTGGTCAGCTGCTCACCGCTAAGACAATATATGTTGACTCACACTACCTTATTGATTTCCAAGATGGATCCGATAAAGTACATATTTGAGAAACCAGCCTCTCCTAAGAATAGCAAGATGGCAAATGATCTCGATCGAATATGACATCCAAGACACTTCTCGTAAAGCGATCAAAGGAAGTATAATAGCCGATCATTGGCTCATCGTCAGATGACTATCACCATGCGCTCGAATTTTAAGATGTTTTGTTAGTTACCGATCACAAGGACCGTGCCCGCATTTGCTGACCCGAACAAGGATCCCGATGGACTATGGTCTTGATGGAGCCTCAAACGACTTGGCAATGGTATTGGCGCCATCATTACATCCCCAAAGTGACACACTTTCACCGCCAGATTATGTTTTAGTCAGCACCAACAACATGGCCAATACGGTTGCATCATGGGTATCAAAGTCGCTATCGACTTAAGAATCAAGTTCTTGCAAGTATATGGAGACTCACTTTAGTGATCAATGACATGGGCTATGAACGGCATCCAATCTTATTCCGATCGAGAGCATGTTCTAAGTTTGATCCCCTATCAAGAGATTACTTTCAATCACATTCCACGAGAAGAGAATCACCGCGCACGATTGGCTACTATGTCATCTATGTTCGAGGTTAGATGGGACAACGAGGCTCCCCGATCATCATTGAGAAGTTCGACTAACCAAAGATATTGTTATGAGCTTGATACATGTAAGAGAAACCTGGTACTATGACGAAGAGGTATCTTCGAGACCCGTGAATATCCCGTAGGGCATCCGTCAATGATAAGAAGTTCATGAGAAGATTCAGATCCAAATTCTTCCTCAAAGAACGGTAGATCTTGTACAAGCGCAAACCATCACTGTGCTATCTACCGTAGAGATCAAAAAACAGCAATACGTATCATGGAAGAATTACAAGGCGATTTGGTACCCATTCCTGGACACGCCATGGCTAAAAAGATTCTCGAGAACAAAGTTACTATTGGTCCACCATGGAAGTCGATTGTCATCAGCACGCCGATCTTGTCACAAGTGCCGATTATGCCGACAGTGCACGGATCAATGTTTTAACTTCTCCTTGGCCTTTCGCAATGTGGGCATTGACATGATCGGGAAATGCCCACGCCTTCCAACGGACATCGCTTCATCCTTGCGGGCAACTGATTACTTTACCAAGCGGGTATGTACCGATGCATCCGTTACCAAGAATGTCGTGGCTCGATCTATTAAGCATAATCTTATCTCGCTTGACGGCACTCCGAAAGGATTATCAGCGATAACGGTTCCAATCTCAACAACAAGATGATCCGAACTCGCACGTAGTTCAAGATCAAACATCACAACCTTCTCCTTATCGGCCTAAGATGAACGGCAGCAGGAAGCCGCCAACAAGAACATTAAGAAGATTATACGTAAGATGACAAAGTGACTTACAAGGATCGTACGAGATGTTACCATTTGCTCTTCATGGTTATCGACTATAGTATTTAACATCAACAGGGCAACTCCTCTCTCTCTCAGATACTCAGATGGAAGCCGCCCTACCCATCGAGGTTCGGGATACCCTCAACCGTAGTCCTCCAGAGGCGTAGTTAGCGAAGATGATTGGGTCCGCATCGCCTTGACCGCATTAATTTGATTGATGAGAACGACTCGTCCATTTGCCATGGATGCATTTATCGTAGCGAATGATCGAGCATTTAACAAGAATGTCACAACCGAGTCTACCAAGTCGGGCGATCTAGTAGTCAAGCGATCATTCTTCCACAAGGTGATCCTGTGGGCAAACGGACTCCCACCCACGAGGGACCATTTATAGTCAAGACAAGATTTCTCCGGGAGCTATGATACTTAGCACCATGGATGGCTAAGACTTCCCACACCCTCGTGAACGCAGACATAGTCAAAAATACTACGATAAAGAGACCCGCTAGGTCGATTTAACCTAGGCAAAAATAAGGAGATCCCGCGAACCAAAAGGTTCGGCAAAAGTTAAGGATATATACAAAACATGTACACCGGCAAGTCGAAAACTCGCAAAGGCGGTTTTGGGCAAAAAGGGTATCCTTAGATCGAAACCCGAAAGGGGTTTAGGCAAAAGTTAGGATTTAAGCGCACGACTATGTCTCGCCCGTATCATCTACTTCCGCACTACTACTACGCATTCAAGATTCAAATGGCGAAGATCAATTCACTCACTTTCTACCCGATGTGCAAAGGAGATGAGATAGTTGAAACATATGAGTACCAGCTTAGTGGGACTTAATCAGATTGTTCCAAGACAGCTTACCTTCTTGTGTACAAACTACTTGGCCATACCACATTTCAAAATAAATGCAAATTCTTTCTTTACAATTTCACCGTTGTTGTTTGTATAAAGTCCAACGCTCGCTTTAAATGATTATATACATTCGACAATAAGAACTCGCCACAAACGAAAGTGAACATACGAAGGTATTATTATTGTGTTCCGTGAATCGAGATGACGATTTAAAGTCACCAAGGACATTCCCCGCAGAGCATGATCCCCACGGAGATGTCTCACTACAAACTTTCCCCAACGGAGTATGTGTTGCTCCCCAAGCAGTGATTCCACTCAATCGAGCCATGTTACATCAGCCCTGCAAGAATACTTCATCCCAAACCAGACAAGTTTATCCCCCCAGAAACCCAAGAATCCCCCTTCTCCCCAAAGAATAGTATCCACTTGAAACTCGTCGATAGGCATCGAGGAAGCCCATCTTTATTCCTCAGCCAGAGATTACAACAGGCCTTAGATCCTTCCAAGCCGGTCTCCCAATAGCTGTCAAACGCTCTCCAGCAAGACCTACACTCAAGATCCCCAGTAGAGCACCTCCATTTTTTTCCCAGCTGGGTCTACCGTCAGAACCCCCGACAAGATTACTTCCCAGACTCTTCCCCAACAGGGTCCATATGTGAGATCTTCAACAGCATATTTCTCAATCTCTGTCATCTTCAACAATATCTAGGCCCTAGACTTGGTCAGATAGTGCATCGGAGGAATCAAAAGTTTCTGTCTTCTCAGGATCTCCATCCCCGAACAGACGTCAGAAATCCTCACAACAGAACATCCGCATCTTCTTCAAGATGGATATGTTTTGAAACACTGCAACCTCCAGCATTCATACATTTTTCATAGGCATACATCATTCATATATATTGTCATGCATCATACTTTGCATAAGACTAACAATATTCTATCAAAGTTTCTCTTGTTTTTTTCCAAAACAGGTAACAACACAAACAGGTCCAGGATTAATACCCGAAGCCAGACGGGAAAACTATCCGAACGACCAACCTTGTTGTTCTCCAATAGCAGATCCAGGATTAATACCCGAAGCAAGACGGGAAACCCTATCCGAACGATCACAAGTTATCCTCCGATAACAGGCAGTGGATCAACACCCGATGCACAACAGGGAAATATCCACGCTTGCCAACCACTATCCTCGTAATGGCCAACACGAAGATCTACTCGACTCTCTTATTATCAACAGCAATACAGAGTTCGGGCACGACTCGCGCCCTGGATGGCATCGTAAGCCCATCTCCGACTACTTATCAACATTTCTCCATCTTCGAACGTCGCATATGTGGTTAAAAAATCAATACAAACCAATAACTTCATTCAAAGTGAACACTAAGTTCCACGCCGACTTTCTCGAATGGCATCTGCCCATCCCCAGTGGTTCTCCTATCAATCTCGAGTCTAACGCACGACTCATTCCCCAAATACTGCCTCCAACATTGTCCAAATGGCATCCGAAGCCCATTCCCGCATCATCACGACCATGCGAGTGCAAATTTCGTGTACTGAGTGTTCAATCATCTTCACCTCCTGTGTCACGAAGACAAGCATGTCAATCTTACCCTTCCAAAGACAAGAAGATTGAACAGGCACCGTCATACCCCAAAATTTGCCCTCCATCTTCTCAAGAGATTTCATACATCCTTACTCAAGGATTCCTCAAGAGTTGATCAGACAAACTCTCTCCTAAACAATCAACCCAAATTAGGGTTTGGTATCCCTCAAGTCAAGATGGACTTCCAACATCTCCAGTGGTCTTCATGCCTCCTCATATGCTTCAAAGATTCTCCATGTCAAGTTTCAAGCCTCACAAGTCAAGTTTCCTCGTGCAATCGCTCGATGGTCGAAAATCTAGTGTATTGGACAAAAGTCAACCGTGGTCAACATACAAATAAACTTCGATTTTTGGTCAACATCCTCATTTTGAAGTTACATTCATCATTTGATCAAGGGTTGATCATGATTCATCAAGAAAACTCAAGATTTGCCCAAAAAGTCAACTTTCTAAATTAGGGTTTCTAGGTGAAAAGTCAACCAAACTTTGACTGATCATAACTTTCTCATACTTTCTCAGAAATTTTTCCACCACCTCTTGTTTTGAAGGAAATTCAATTCTCTACAACTTCATGTCTCACAAGAATGTCCAAAAAGTGCTTCATTTGAGAGGTATGGTCAAAACATTACAATGTTTCAAAGTCAACAAAAAGTCAACTTTTTGTTTTGAAGATATATTGAGCATGGTAACTCCAATTGAGATGAGACCAAAGACATTGTTTATAGGACTCTTAGAGCTTTCCAAAAAGTCCAAGAACACTCAAAAATGTGGAAAATTGAGCAAGATACACTATTCAGAAGTTGGGCAATTTTGGACAATTGCACAAAAGGACATTTTGGTCAAAATGCAAAATTTTCCAAATGGGCCTAAAATCTTTTGATCCAAACTTGTTCATGACAATATTCTTGACCCATAAATGCTTGGCATTGGTGATTTTCTATTTTATTGATTTTATTTTGGATTTTAAACCATTTAATTCCAAATTAAATCATATAAAATATGAAAATAAATTATTTTTTCAAATGGATTGGATTTTTATCTTCCTTGAAGTCCAAGATAGCCCATAACAATTGCCAAATTCGTGCTAGCCTCTTACATGGAAGGAAAATCAAATTTTTTCCAAAATTTGATTTGTTTTAAAGAGAAAATATTGCACATTGATTAACCAATCTTTTTTCACTCTTTTTCCTCTCTCAAATGCCTCTATAAATACCCAGCAGTACACACAAGACAGAGGACAAAAACCCTAACCCTAAAAACAACCCAAACTCTTGTAAAATTTTCAAGAATCTTGAAAATTCGAATTTTAAAAACCAGCCGTTCTCAGCCCGATCTAGCCATCCAGTCTTGCTCAGGAGGTTCCCAGGAGTCGAACCATACTCTTACTCAAGCCTACAACTGCCCAGAACGTGATATCCATCAAGCTCCGATTTGGTATTTGTTTGATTTTCGATTTTTATAATCCATGCATCATTAACCGTTTTTGCTTGCTTGTTTGAATTCAGGGTACTCATTAGAACAGGTTTGACGTATAACATGAGAGGTTTAACACCGGAACCATAGGTTGCCATTGTTAGGGCAGTTTTGCTTTTCTTCGTCGAAACTCCCGATCCAGCCGTTTTTAGGGCAAACTGATGCTTCCATTGAGATCGCAGCCCTCGATTTAGGGGGGTAGGGTCCTCCTTTCTTGTTTATTTCGTGTCTTTTTGCAGGTTTGAAAATCAACTCACCGGAGAAGATGACCGGCCTTAGGGTTCCGGCGGCTGACTCCGGCGCTGACCCATTGACTACATGCGTGGCACGATCTCTCTCTCTGATTCGCTCATTTGAATTTCCTGGGGCCCGCGCGCTGACTCAGTTTGAATTCCAATAATCAGTGACACGTTGACACTTATATTCAAATGATTCCAGCTTTTCAAACACCAATTGCAACATGGCGCAGTGGTTATGGCGTGGGATTTGGAAGATGCTCTCAAAGGTTATGGGTTCAACCCCTGCCAGGACCGGTTTCATGTTCTTTTTTTCAAACTTCAACTATTTTTCTATTTTCCATATTTTCTATTTATTTAATATTTTGCATCCTATTTTAATTCTTTTCATATTTTATTTCTGCATTTAAAAATTACCAAAATATTTTATTCTTTTTGCATTTACATTCTAAAAACCTTTATTTAATTTAATAAATTTAAAAATATCTTGTTGCATGCATATTTATTTTTATTTTTATTTTAGCATTTAAATCATTATAAATTCATTTTAAATTATCATTTATGCATTAAAAAATCCCAAAAAATTATTTTAGCATGTTTATCTTATTTCCAGCATGTATTAATTTTCTCATATTAAAAATTGCGTTTTTCTAACATTTTTTTCTTTTATTCGATTCATATTGCATTTTCCGATTTCTCGTTTGTTTTACAGGTTGATCCGATTCAGACGATTTTCTCTTTATCTTTTTATCGTATTATTTTTTCCAATAATGTAACTGCTCATGGGATGTAATAGTTTTAATTAGGCTTTTATTTTCCGCACGGTTAAATTATGTATCTGCCCCAAAGCCATGTAATAGCGTAGGATTTACCTTTCCGCACTTTTACATTTCCGCATTTTACTTTCCGCACTCTTATCAATTGCTAGTAACTAGGCGTGTATGGCAAGATAATAATCAACTTAGCCCACTAATTTACAAGATAACATATTCTAAAATCAACACACTCTCTTCACACACGCACCCCTTAGGGTAATTCTCTCTCGTTGCCTTTCGATTTCAAACAATGGTCATGTCCCTCGAACATAGAGGTATCCTAGCACCGTTGCCTTCCAAACAAATCATCATAGTCCCTTCGATATAAAGATCATAAGACCCACGATGTCGCCTCCGAATACATGATCTTGACCCCACGCCACCTAAAAATGATGATAGTCCCTTCGAATGTGCTAGGATACTTCCTACAAGTTGCTTTCTATGACCATGCGATGTCCCTTCGAATGTCCCGTCTACATCCAATGAATGGAGCTACCTACTAACTAATGGTATGGCTAGCGCTATTCTAAAGGAACATAGAAGTACAAAAAAACGACCGATTCTGAGTGGGTAAATAAGTCTTTTAGTTGCTCGCTCTATCAAATACTTTTCACACCACACACTCCTTTTCAAAGTTCAATTTCTTTCCAAAAAACAAAACATTTCCGAACACTTTGTATACACTCCTACATGAGTCATTACAAAGTCAAAGCGAAATGCCTTTTTCAAAACATTTTGTCAAACACACGTAAAGCAATTTTAAAAGTAATCTAGAGCAACTAAGAGCCCAGAGATAACTACGGATGGAAAGCGGTGCAATACCTTTTCATAACCATTCTCCCGCATCGTAATCTAACGAAGGTCTTTTTCTCTACTTTTACCTTCCCTTAATTGATAAAAATAAAAGTCGGTGGCTACTCTTGCTATCCGCATATTGGATACAAAAATCCTAAAAAGTCAGCCCAAGCACTTCTGTAACTCTTCCATAATGCGCTCACTGCTTTCCGCCCACACACTGAGTAAGCACAAGTCGTGGTTGCGCTTTGTATAAGATGTCGTTGATGAGGAAGAATTTGATGCGAACCTTCGTGAACTCTTATCATTGATGATGCCCCCTGGATACTTGAGTCTCAAGATACCTTTTCACATTGTAGTACCAAGGTTTCTCTTATGTATCAAGCTCATAACAATACGCTGGTTCATCAAACTTCAATGATGATCCGGGGAGCCCTGTCCCATCCGACCTTGAACATAGACGACATAGTAGCCAATGCGCCCGCCAACCGATTCTCTCGTGGAATGATCAAAAGTAATCTCTTCAAGTGGGGATCAAACCAACATGCTCGACACGGAATGAGATTCGGTGCTTCGATCCCACTCACCCTTAACTGATCGATCACCAAAGCCGAGTCTCCTTACACTTGCAAGAACTTGATTTCAAGTCAATAATAGCTTTGATACCCATAATGCACGCTCAGATTCGCCATGTTAGTGCAATCAAACATAATCAAGTGAATGGCGCAGGTCCTACTGGTAGGGATGTAATGATGGAGCCAATACCATTGCCATGCGTTGAGGCTCCATCAAGACCATGGTCCATCGGGATCCTTGTTCGTGTCCTTCGTCCCGTCCCGGTTCTTCGCAATCGAATTAGTAAAACATCTTCGTCTCGAAATTCAACCCATAGACTCATAGTCATCTACGGCTGATGAGCCAAATGATCTACTACACTTTATTTGATCGCTCGAGAAGTGTACTCGATGTCATACTCGGTCAAGATCATTTGCCATCTTGCTATTCTTCCCGAGAGAGCTGGTTTTTCAAATATGTATTTTATAGGATCCATCTTAGAAATTAACAAAGTAGTGTGAGTCAACATATACCGCCTTAGTCGGCGAAGCAAGCCAAAGCGCGGTAAGTTTTCTCAAGTCGAGTATCTTGTTTCACGCCGGTAAACTTTTTGCTAAGGTAGTATATTGCATGCTCTTTTCGACTGCACTGCCATGTTGCCCCAACACACACCCCATTGAATTCTCTAACACCGCAAGTACATGATAAGAGGTCTTCCTTCGGCAAAGTGCATCGATAGGAGGATTTCGTGGTACCCTTGATTTTTTCAAAAGCTATCCGGAAATCATCGCTCCATTCCACTATTTTATCTTTCTTTAGTAGTCAAGATTGGCTCACAAGTAGCGCTTAGATGTGCAATGAACCGCAATGTAGTTTAAACGCCCAAGAAACCTCCTCGACATCCTTCTCTCGTAAGGGCGCCGCATCTCTTGAATGGCTTTAACCTTGACTCGGTCAACTTCAATACCTTTACCATCGACAACAAACCCTAGGAGTTTTCCGGATCCGACCCAAAGGTGCACTTGTTAGGATTAAGTCTCACCGCACTCTTCAATCACAACAGTTTCGCAAATGATCAAGATGTTCTTCTTCACCGGATCGAGCTATCATGTCGCCGATGTAGACCTCATCTCGCTATGAATCATGTCATGAAATAATGTAACCATAGCACGCTGATAAGTGGCGTCATGCTTTTCATCCGAACGGCATAACCTTGTAGCAGTGCCCCACCGTAACAAAAGTAGTCTTCCATGTCTTCGTGAGCCATTTTGATCCGATTGTAACCGAGAAACCATCCATGAAGGAAAAGACCTTATGTCGAGCGGTGTTGTCAACCGTAACATCAATATGAGAAAGTGGAAAATCGTCTTTCGGACTCGCTTTGTTCAGATCTCTGTAATCCACACACATTCAAACTTTGCCATCCTTCTTGGGCACAGGCACCACATTAGCAACCCACTGTGGATATGAAGTAACAACTAAGAAACTGACATTGAACTGCTTCATAACTTCGGCTTTGATTTTCTCTGACATCTCAGGACGCATGCATTTAACCTTCTCGCTTCACCGAGAAAACCTTCTTTCGCTTGGCAACCGTGTACCACGATGTCAATGTCAAACTCGCATGTTCGTATGACCAAGCAAAACTTCAATGTAGTCCCGTAGCATCTGAATCAATGTTTCTTTAACACTGTTCTCAAGACCCGCTCCTATCTTGATCTCTTTTCTGTCTTCATCAGTACCCAAATTTACAACCTCAACTATCTCTTCGTGTGGTCAGATAACTCGCTTCTTGTCAGCAACGCAAGTTCTCCTCGAACTTCACAATCTTCCTCACTTTTGTCTTCGGCTTGGTAGATCGGATTATCAAGTCATATTTAGCAATAGCATAGTCATCAACTAGATTCGAGTGATTCTCAGTTGTATCACGGGTGTGTAAACACATAGCTTTTAAAGGGTGATAAAGTAAAAGAAAGAAAACAACAATTGAATGCAAACGTCCAACAATTTTATTGAATGAAAATATGCAAATGATGATAATAACCTCACAAACGAGCCATGATGCCCGGCAAGGCACTAGGCTTTAGAGTTTATTGTTCAAAACATAGAAAATACGAAAAGAAAACAAAACAAGAGCAATTACTCCCGATTAAAGGAGATTGGTATGACGTCTTCGCCTTCCAATTGTTGAGCCCATTGTCGGAGTTGGAAGATCCACTTGCCGATATCGGGTTGTTGTCGCTTCTATAGCATGGATTCCACCCGCTAATACGAGAGGAAGTTGGCCGACACATTCTGCGATCATCTTCCGACCCTTGATGGTAAGCCTAAACCAGCCTTGTCGATTTGAAAGGGAGATCTGGAGCCGACCCCAAATAGAACTACCTTCTTCAACAATGCTCGAGCATCCTTCAATGAGGCCATCCTAGGCGGAACTTTAGCAACTTCAGAGTGACGGGAGTCAATGCATGACTGGGATTGTTTCAAAAGCTTGACAGGGAGTCTCAAAGAATTCACCCTCCACTTCGAGGTATCGGAATGACTGTAGATGACTGACCATATATTCTTCTTCACCACATACTGTGACAGCCTTCCCTTTCACTGGGTACTTCGGCTGGGTAGAGGTAAAAGACCGCCCCATGTATCCAAGGGCGCCCAAGGCAAGAGTAGGTCGGACTGATGTCCATGACAAAGAAAGTGGAGTCAAAAGTCTGGGACCCGACTTTGACAGGGAGAGTGAGCTCTCCAAGTACTGTTCGCTTAGAACCATCAAAAGCCCTCACAACTATATCACTGGGTCTTAGAACCAACCCTTCGATATCAAGTCGATCAAAAGGAGTCTTCGGTAGGATGTTCAAAGCAGTAACCGTATCCACCAAAACATGAGACAATGTAGTGCCTTGCATTCAATGTAGATGTGCAAGGCTTTGTTATGTTTCTTTCCGCAGGGTCAAATCGCAGAGAATCCTAGGTCGTTGTTGGCAAAGCTAGCAATACAAACTTCAAATTGATCAAGAGTAGTGTCTCTGTCAGCATGAGCATTCTTCGTAAACTTCACCAAGGCTAGCATGAGCCTCGAGCACAAGAGCAGAGCAAGCATGGAGATCTTGGATGGAGTCTGTCCCAACTGCTCCACAACATTGTAGTCACTCTTCTTGATAATCTTCCTCCATTTCTTGTTTGAGGTGTCTTCAAGAACTTCCTTCGTACTTCTCGAGCGGACGAGTCACCGGTTCTTTCCTCTAGCTTGGGTTGAATAGCCGGAATGCGAGCGGAGTCGCAGTGTCTTTGGAGGAGAGATTGAGAAACCCTTCCTGCTCGTCACCCATCGATCCGTGATATTGTCAATGTCGAATGGTAGCTTCAAATGTAATGTCTTCAATGGTCAGAGGGTCTTGCTTGACGCCATGATAGTAAACTTCAGATCCATAATTCCAAGGGATAGCCTTGTTAGAGGAATATGGAACTGGTCTTGGAGAAGTAATGATGAGAGGTGCCACCTAGGCACAGGATCGAGAGGAAACCTTATGGTGTTAACATCAAGATAGTCTTCGGGAAATCGTCACCCCATCCCGCCTTAACATCTTCAATAGGAATCTTGTAGCTCGTGAATGTGTACTTCACCATGTAATCATACTTTCCACTTGGCTGCCCCAAGGTGTCCCACATTTGCATCGCTTCATCTGATTGTCAATCTTCAACTTAGACATTTCTTCACACGCCCGCATGTGGTTTCGTAAATAGTATCTCACGTTATCCATCATGCATCGAACACGCCTTCTCAACCAAGCACAACCATCGTGTGATGGGCACCAACGCAATTCTCTGGCATCCCGATTGACCCGCTTAAGAAATTCTTCTTAACAACATCAAAGGAATGGTCAAGTCATCTATGTTGAAAACATAAGTATCCTCTCCAACAAAGATTAGAACTCTTGTCATGGTTAGGCATAGGCGCTGATCACATTCGAGTCTCAATAGAGGGTCAAACTCAACTGCTTAGCTTCAATCATATCTTGAATCTTGTTCTTCGAGCCCAACAATCATCAGACTATGTCCCGGACTATTGGAATGGTAAGCACACTTAGCATTAGGATTGTATCTCGAGAGGAAGTGTTGATATTTTGAGGAGGATCCTCAAGGTAATCACCGCTTTCAACATGCAAGGCTTGCTCAAAGGCATGTTGATCTTCAGAACCATCTTCGTGGCGCTCGCCACGCTTGTCTCGCGAGGTTGGCCGATGTAGGATCGAGATCACAACCGCCTCTACAGATTGAGCACGGTCGGCTTGGCTCGACTTTTCCGACCGCATACAAGATTGGCTTTTCTTACCACCCAAAGATCTCTTCACAAAGATTCAAGATGACTCTACATGAATCTTCCCACTTGATACCACTTCAATACGTCACAATATCGCTCTTGAATCCTGGTCAAGAGTTTCCAATCGATGATTGAAGAATGGGCCGTTGTTCCCATAAACATATCAACCAACTCCCTATTGGACAAGGGTGGTGAACTCGCCTCGCTAGATCTCTCCATTTCGAGCATACCCTTGAACTTCTCATCACGACCCATAGACATGCTTTGTAGTTGCATGCGAGTGGGTGTCAATTCAGATTGTACCATGTCTCAGAAAGCATCACCAAGTCACCCAAGTACGGATACGGTCATTCTCTAGCCGATAATACCACTCCAATTGAGTACCGACAAACTCTCTTGAAAATAGTGCATCCACAACTTTCTGTCATCAGTGTGGGGATTGATCTTCTGGACATAGGACTTCAAATGCATCTTTGGACAAGAAATTCCATCATACTTGGCAAAGGTAGGAACTTTGAATTTGGGAGGAATCACCACACCAGGAACAAGACTCAGATCATCAAAATTCAACCCGGACATTTTCAGATTTTCCACAGCATTCAGACGATCTTCAAGTTGCTTGTACTTGTCATCTTCATCAGAGTATTGGCCATCACCATAGTCTTTCTCAGGCTCATGCTGGCTGCCTTCGCCATCACCCTTGACACTCCCTTTAGTCTTGACACTTCCTTCTGAGAGCTCTATCCGATTGACCACTTTAGGACCACCTTTGTAGCGTCTACCCATGTTGAGAAGACCAACAACCTTCTTCTTCTTGTTGATGAGCTTCTTCAGATCTTCTTGGCCTTGGACCAAACTGGTGAACATTTGCTGAAACTGAGCATTATGTGCCTGGAGATCTTTGACAGACTGTTCAAGAGCCATTTCTGCTAAAATAAATAGCGAGAAAATGAGAAAACCAATCTCCAATGTACCTGTGATGCAATGTTATGCTATGATATGCAATGTTTATGCGAATGCGATGCAATGTTTTCAAGGACCTTAGAGATTTAAATTTGTTAAACAAGCAATGAACAAACATTTATTAGTTCTCTTTTTCTTTCTAAGTCTCCCATGGGCGCTTCCTCTTGATGCCAAGGTAGGCGTTGACGTTTCGCTCCTCGTGAAGTAGCTTGGTCAACTCTAGCACTTTCATCTCACTTGCATAGCACTGAGCTTCAAAGGTATCCCTCTCTTCTTTAAGCTGAATCCAGGATCTCTTCAAGTCTTCAAAATCAGTAGGCATGTCAGGATGGAGAACGGTATAGGGTACGTCACCTATAGCAACAGGTTCCATAATTACTGGTAGAACAGGCGTGAATGGCATCATGAGGTTTTGAGCTCGAGCTCTCTCACCCATTTGAGGTAAGGTTCCCAAGGAATGGAGTTTTGGTGCCCCAAAATCTTGGTATCAGTCTTCTTTACCATGCCCCAAGCGTGTATGAACCTTCGTCGGTAATGCTGGAGATCGTGATTGTAATCGAACACAATATTTTGGAGAAGCATATCATGAGGACCATCTCTTCGAGCAAAACCAAACTGACGTTGAGCTAGAGAAGGGTTGTAAGTAATACCTCCCCTTATGCTAAGGAGTGGTACATTAGGGA
Organism: Vicia sativa; assembly: GCA_021764765.1. NCBI lineage: Eukaryota > Viridiplantae > Streptophyta > Magnoliopsida > Fabales > Fabaceae > Vicia > Vicia sativa. The sequence goes on along the minus strand of CM038793.1, from coordinate 80,979,035 downwards.
ATTCTCCACAACGCTCAATGAAAGTGAAGTCCTTTTGAGAGAAAAGACTCCAACGGATGTCTGAATGAGAGAGTGACATTAACCTTTGAGACCATCTCAACCTTTGTTCATTCTTCAAAACTGATGGAGGAAGGTGCGAAATAAACCACCTAGAAAGTAACGGTACACAACACATGAGAGTTCCTTGTCTCTTAGTAGTACGAGTGTGGAGAGAATGTAGAATGTCTCTGAGTAAAGTAGGCACTGGATTGCGGGTAAGAAACAACTTGATGGCACTGGCATCTATGAATTGATCCGAATTAGGGAATATAACCAAACCATAGATTAACAAGGCCACAATATCTTCAAATTCATGGAAACTCATAACTTTGAGGAATTCTCGGGCTTTCTTAATCAGAAACTTGGCAAGTAAACCCTTAACTCCGCTTCTTGTTTCCCAATTGGCTTCAATGTCTGAGCGCTTAAGATGTAAGGCTGATGCAATGTCTTCGTACCTAGGAACCTTTTCTAAACCGGTGAATGGCATTTGGTCAAGAATAGGTATCCCAAGTAGCTTAGAGAACTCTTCTAAGGTAGGAACCAACTGATAATCTGGGAATGTAAAGCAATGGTGTTTCAGATCAAAGAACTGGAATAGGACATGCATCATATCTTCTTCAAAACCGGAGATAACCAAATCAAGTAGATAACCATGTCTTTTGATGAACTGGCATGATCGGGAATCAAACCAATTCTTTGAGTGAGAAGGTATACCCATGAAGTTGATTCGGATAGTCTTTCTAGAAGCCATAATACCTACAAAACAGAGCAAAGATAAATCCCTAGGTCCTTGAAATAGTTAGAAATGATATGCAATGCGAAACATGACATCATGACATCAAATATAACGGTCGCGACGATTTATTGCTACTTACCTAAAAGGAAACCCGGATCCGGGTGTAGGATCCCCCACAAATATAATACCCAAGCAACCCTTAAAGATAAAGCAAGAAAATCAAACAAAAAGCGGTAAAAATGATCTAGAAATCCCTAAGATAATTCTCTCTTTAGGGTGTCTCCCCGGCAGAGTCGCCAGTTCTGTAACACGGTGAACTGACTTTGTAGGTTTTTGTATCGCAAATGTGCGGATAGCAAGAGTCGCCACCGACTTTTCTTTTATCCAATTAAGGGAAGGTAAAAAGTACATAAAAAGACCTTCGTTAGATTCTGAGTAAGGGAGAAGGTTATAAAAAGGGAAGGTATTAGCACCCCTTTTTATCCGTAGTTATCTACGGGCTCTTAGTTGCTCTTAGATCACTTTAAAATTGTGCTTTCTGTGTGTTTGAAAATGTTTTGAAAAAGCATTTCGCTTTGACTTTGTAATGATTCATGTAGGAATGTATACAAAGTGTTTGGAAATGTTTCGTTTTGAAAAGAGTTTGAACTTTGACAAAAGTGTGAGGTGTGAAAAGTATTTGATTTGAGCAAGCAACTAAAAGTCTTATTACCTACTCAGAATTGGTCGTTTTTTGTATTGTTTTACTTTCCTTTAGAATAGCGCTATCCACACCATTAGTTGGTAGGTAACTCCATTCGTTGGATGTAAGCGGGACATTCGAAGGGACATCGTATGGTCATAGGAGGCAACTTGTAGGAAGTATCCTAGCACATTCGAAGGGACTATCATCATTTTTCGTAGGCGACAATCGAGGGTCAAGATCTTGTATTCGAGGCTTACATCGCGGGCCTATGATCTTTGTATCGAAGGGACTATGATGATTTGTTTTGAAGGCAACAGTGCTAGAATACCTCTACGTTCGAGGGACTTGACCATTTGAATTCGAAAGGCATCGAGAGAGAATTACCCTAAGGGGTGCATGTGTGAAAGAAGTGTGTTGATCTCAGATATGTTATCTTGAAAATTAGTGGGCTATGTTCAATTTTATCTTGCCATACACGCCTAATTACTAGCAGTTTATAGGGTGCGGAAATTAAAATGCGGGAATGCAAAGTGCGGAAAGATAAATCCTACGCTATTACATGGCTTTGGGGCAGATACATAATTTAAACATGCGGAAAATAAAAGCCCTAATTAAACTATTACATCCCATAAGCAATTACATAATTGAAAAAAGAAAACGATAAAAGAGAAATCGTCCGAAACGGGATAACCTGTGAAAAGATGAGAAATCGGAAAAATACGAGGAAATCGATCAAGAGAAAAATGTTAGTAAAAATGCAAATTTTTGAATGAGAAAAATGTTTCATGCTGGGAATAACATTAATATGCTAAAATAATTTTTTGGGATTTTTTGGAGATAATTTAATAATTAAAAACTAATTAAAGGTAATTTAAATGATAAATTAGCAATTAAATTAAATATGCATGCAAAAGAATATTTTTTAATTTTATAAATTAAATAAACATTTTCTGGAAATAATGCAAAAAGAAAAATATTTTTTGGTGTTTTTAAATGCATGATAAAAATATTTAAAGTTAAATTAAAATGAATGAAAATATTAGATAAAAAGAAAAAAATATATGAAAATATGAAAATAGTTTGGTTTGTGAAAAGAAAAACAAAACTGGTCCTGGGGAGGCTCGAACTCGTGACCATGAGGGGAATCTCCAACAGTCCATGCCTTAACCACTGGGACAAGTGTCATTTGGTGTTGGAAAAGACAAAATCAATTCAATATAAGTGATGACGCGTCCTGGATGTGTTTGAAAAACAAGTCAGCACGCGTGGACCCCAGGTTGAATGAGAGAGCCAATCGGATTGCCCAGAAACGCCACGCACGCTCGCTGCCGGTCAAAGGAGCCCACGACGCCGGAGCCCTAGCTCCGGTCGTCTTCTCCGGCCATTCAATTTCTCAAACCTGCAAAACACGATGAATAAATAGAAAAGAACACCCTATCCCCCTAAATCGACCCTTGCGAATGCATTGGTGGCACTAGTTTTGGCTAAATCATCCTGTATCGATCAGTTCGAATCAAACAGTTCTTTGAACCCTAACCATGGCAATATGTGATTTATGCGTGTATGCTTGCATGTGATGCATCATTCATGATCCATTGAGTGTCCTGAGTTCATTCAAATACACATAAGCAATTAATAACGCATGAAATAAGAAAATCGATTTTGTGAAAAATACCAAATCGGAGCTTGGTGTTCTTCGTGTTCTGGGCAGCTTTTGCTTCAAGTGAGGGATGGTTTCGAATCTTGGGAACCTCTGGGAGATGTTTGGATTGCTGGATTGTCTTGAAACTTGCTGCAAATCAAAATTCGATTTTTGAGGATTCTTGAAAAATTTTGACAAAGTTTTGGTTGTTGTAAGGGCTAGGGTTTCGTGTCCTTTGTTGTGTGTAATGCTGGCTATTTATAGAGGGTTTTGGGATGGCAAAGAGGAGGAAAAAAGATTGGATCATCAATGTGCATTGAATTATTTTCAAATAAAATCAAATTTTGAAGAAAATTTGATTTTCTCTTTAATGAAGGATCAAGCACGAAATTGGCATGTGTTTTGGGCTTCCTTGGACCTCAAGCATGATATAAAATCACTCTCCTTGAAAAAATATCTTATTTTCATATTTTATATAATTTAATTTTGAATTAAATGGTTTAAAATTCAAAAATAAATTAATAAAATAGAAAATTGCCATGGCCAAGCATTTATGGGTCACAAATAATGTCATGAACAAGTTTGGATCAAAAGATTATAGGCCCATTTGGAAAATTTTGCATTTTGACCAAAATCTCCTTTTGTGCAATTGTCTGAGGAAATTTGACTTGTGAGGCTTGAAACTTGACATGGAGAATATTTGAAGAATATGAGGAAGTATGATGGCCATTGGAGATGTTGGAAGTCCATCTTGATCTGAGGAACACCAAACCCTAGTTTGGGTTGATTGTCTAGGAGAGGGTTTGTCTGATCAACTCTTGTGAAATCCTTGAACATGGATGTATGAAATGTCTTAAGAAGATGGAGGGCAAATTTTGGGGTATGACATAGACGTTACAAAGGTGGTCCTAAAGTGGTCAGCCGGATAGAGCTCTCAGAAGAGAGTGTCAAGATTGAGGGAAGTGTCAAGGGACATGAAGAAGACCAGCGTGATCCTGAGAAGGACAAAGAAGATCACTATGATAAAGACCAGTACTCTGATGAAGATGACAAGTACAAGCAACTTGAAGACCCTCTGAATGTTGTGGAAAATCTGAAGATGTTAGGGCTGAATTTTGATGATCTGAGCCTTGTCCCTGGTGTGGTGATTCCTCCCAAGTTCAAAGTTCCTACTTTTGCCAAGTATGATGGCATTTCTTGTCCGAAGCTGCATTTGAAGTCCTATGTTCAGAAGATCAACCCCCACACTGACGACAGAAAGTTGTGGATGCATTATTTTTAAGAGAGTTTGTCCGGGACTCAATTGGAGTGGTATTATCAGCTAGAGAATGACCGTATCCGTACTTGGAGTGACTTAGCAGATGCTTTCTACAGACAGTATGAGTACAATGCTGAATTGACACCCACTCGCATGCAACTACAGAGCATGTCTATGGGTCGTGATGAGAAATTCAAAGAATATGCTCAGAAATGGAGAGATCTAGCAGGCAGAGTTCAACCACCCTTGTCCCATAGGGAGTTGGTTGATATGTTTATGGGAACATTGACAGGCCCATTCTTCAATCATCTGATTGGAAACTCTTTAGCTGGATTCACCGAGTTGATATTGACAGGAGAGCGTATTGAAGCTGGTATCAAGAGTGGGAAGATTCAGGTAGAGACATCTTCAAATGCTGCAAAGAGATCTTTTGGTGGTAAGAAAGAAGCCAATGCTGTGTATGGTCAAAAAAGCCGAGCCAAGACCGACCGCGCTCAATCTGTGGGGGCAGTTGTGATCTCCAACCCTACGTCAGCACAACCTCAGCGAGACAACGCACGTAGCCAGAATGCGCCGCGAACACATGTTGAAAGCAGAGCTGATTACTTTGAAGGATTCTCCTCAGAGTGTCGACACTTCCTCTTCGAGATACAATCCTAATGATAAGTGTGCTTACCACTCCAATAGCCCAGGGCACGACACTGACAACTGTTGGGCTCTGAAGAACAAAATTCAAGATATGATTGAAGCTAAACACAGATTGAGTTTGATCCTCCTGTTGAGACTCCGAATGTGATCAACGCGCCTATGCCTAACCATGACAAAAGTTCCAATTCTATTGGCGAAAACTCTTACGTTTTCAACATAGATGACTTGACCATTCCTCTGATGACTGTTCAGAAGAATTTGCTGCAAGTCGGTGTCAATCCAGGATGCCCAGAGAATTGTCGTTGGTGCCCATCTGCACCTGATGGTTGTGCTTGGTTGAGAAGACGTGTTCAGTGCATGATGGATAACCGTGAAATACTATTCCTGAGACCACCTGTAGAGAGCCTGTGTGAAGACATGTCTAAGAAAATGAAGATCAAAGATGTAAATGAAACTGTACCGAATGTGTGGGATACCTTGGGGCAGCCAAGTGGAAAGTTCGATTACATGGTGAAGTATAGTGTTCCTAAAAGCTACAAGATTTCTATTGAAGATGTTAAGGCAACCGGATGGGGTGACGATTTCCCAGAAGACTATGCTGATGTTAACACAATAAGGATTTCCTCTGCTGATCCTGTGCCTAGAGTGGCACCTCTTATCATTACCTCTCCCAGGCCAGTTCCGTATTCCTCTGACAAGGCTATCCCTTGGAATTATGGATCTGAAGTCTACTATCATGGCGTCAAGCAAGACCCTCTGACCATTGAAGATCTTACAGTTGAAACTACTATTCCTGACATCGACAACATCACCGGATCAAGTAAGGTGACCAGAACGGGAAGAGTATTCTCTCCAGAAATCTCTCCTCAAAAAAACACTGCGACTCCAGCTCGCATTCCAGCTATTCAACCAGTTCCCGAGACTAGAGGGAAAGAACCAGTAACTCATCCTGCTCAGCCAGAAGTACCAAAGGAAGTTGCTGAAGATACCTCCAAACAAGAAATGGAGGAAATTCTGAAGATCATCAAGAAGAGTGACTACAATATTATGGAACAGTTGGGACAAACTCCGTCCAAGATCTCCATGCTTGCTCTGCTCTTGTGCTCCGAGGCTCATGCTAAAGCCTTGGTGAAGTTTCTGAAGAATACTCACATACCGCAAGACACTACTACTGACCAGTTTGAAGTTTGTATTGCTAGCCTGGCTGCCAACAACGGCCTAGGCTTCTCTGATGCTGATTTGACTCCTACCGGAAGGAAACACAACAAAGCCTTGCACATCTCTGTTGAATGCAAGGGCGTTACATTGTCTCATGTTTTGGTAGATACTGGTTCCGCTCTGAATATCCTTCCGAAGACTGCTTTTGATCGACTTGATGTTGAAGGACTGGTTTTGAAACCCAGTGACATAATTGTGAGAGCTTTTGATGGTTCTAAGCGAACAGTACTTGGAGAGCTCGTTCTGCTAGTTAAAGTCGGTTCCCAGACTTTCGACTCTACTTTCTTTGTCATGGATATCCGTCCAGCTTACTCTTTCCTACTTGGATGCCCTTGGATACATGGGGCAGGCGCTGTTACCTCTACCTTACATCAGAAACTGAAGTACCCGGTGAAAGGGAAGGTTGTTATAGTATGTGGTGAAGAAGAATATATGGTCAGTCATCTACAATCATTCCGATACCTCGAGGTGGAGGGTGAATTCTTTGAGACTCCCTGTCAAGCTTTCGAAACAATCCCCAGAGTCATGCCGGTTGACTCTCCTGTCACTCCTGAAGTTACACAAGCTCCGCCTAAGATGGCCTCGCTGAAAGATGCTCGAGCTGCTGTTGAAGAAGGAGGTAGTACTATTTGGGGACAGCTCCCTGATCTTCCTTTCAACTCTGACAAGACTGGTTTAGGATTCACCATCAGAGGTTAGAAGATGATATGCCGCGAACGTGCCGGCCAACTTCCTTTCTGCATCAGCCAGAGTGGAATCCATGATATAGAAGATGACGACAACGGCTTCGACATCAGCAAGTGGATCTTCCCAACTCCCGACAACGGACTCAGCAATTGGAAGGCTGAAGACGTCATACCAATCTCCTTTAGATGAGTATTTGCTCTTGTTTTGTTTTGCTTTCATTTTCTATGTTTTGAACAATAAGCTCTAAAGCCTAGTGCCTTGCCCGGGGCGTCATGGCTCGTTTGTGAGGGTTATTATCTGTCATTTGCATATTTTCATTCAATAAAATCGTTGGACTTTTGCATTAATTGTTTCTTTCTTTCACTTTATCACCCCTTCAAAAAGCTATGTGTTTCTTACACACACCCACATGATACACTGCAGAATCACTCCGAATCTCGTTGATAACAGCTATGTTATTGCTAAATATGACTTCGATAATCCGATCTACCAAGCCGAAGACGAAGGTGAGGAAGATTGTGAAGTACCAGGAGAACTTGACAGACTACTACAGCAAGAAGAGCGAGATATACAGCCACACGAAGAACCAGTTGAGGTTGTGAATTTGGGTACTGATGAAGACAGAAAAGAGATCAAGATAGGAGCAGGTCTTGAGAACAGTGTCAAGGAAAGATTGATTCAGATACTACGAGACTATATTGAGGGTTTTGCTTGGTCATACGAAGACATGCCGGGTTTAGACATTGATATTGTGGTACATCAGTTACCGACAAAAGAAGGTTTTCTCCCTGTGAAGTAGAAGGTTCGTCGCATGCGTCCTGAAATGTCAGAGAAAATCAAAGCCGAAGTTATGAAGCAGTTCAACGCCGGTTTCTTAGCTGTTACTTCCTATCCACAGTGGGTAGCTAATGTTGTACCCGTACCCAAGAAGGATGGCAAGGTACGAATGTGTGTGGATTACAGAGATCTGAACAAAGCGAGTCCGAAAGACGATTTCCCACTACCTCACATTGATGTCCTGGTTGACAACACCGCTCAGCATAAGGTTTTCTCCTTCATGGATGGTTTCTCCGGTTACAATCAGATCAAGATGGCTCCTGAAGACATGGAGAAGACTACTTTCGTTACACAGTGGGGCACTTTCTGCTACAAGGTTATGCCGTTCGGGCTAAAGAACGCAGGTGCCACTTATCAGCGTGCTATGGTGACATTATTTCATGACATGATTCATCACGAGATAGAGGTCTATGTCGACGATATGATAGCTCGATCACAGACTGAAGAAGAACATCTTGATCATCTACGAAAACTATTTGATAGGTTGAAGAAGTACATATTGAGACTTAACCCCAACAAGTGTACCTTTGGAGTAAGATCCAGTAAACTCTTAGGGTTTGTTGTCAGTAGTAAAGGTATTGAAGTCGACCTCGCCAAGGTTAAATCTATTCAATAAATGCCAGCTCCCCACACCGAGAAGGAAGTCAGAGGTTTCTTGGGCCGTTTGAATTACATTGCCAGGTTCATTGCACACCTAACTGCTACTTGTGAGCCAATCTTCAAGTTACTCAAGAAAGATCAAGTAGTGGAATGGAACGGTGATTGCCAGATCGCTTTTGACAAAATCAAGGAGTACCTTGTCATACCCCAAAATTTCCCCTCCTACTTCTCAAGACATTTCATACATCCATGCTCAAGGATTCCTCAAGGGTTGATCAGACAAACCCTCTCCTAGACAATCAACCCAAACTAGGGTTTGGTATTTCTCAGATCAAGATGGACTTCTAACATCTCCAATGATCATCATGCCTCCTCATATGCTTCAAAGATTCTCCATGTCAAGTTTCAAGCCTCACAAGTCAAGTTTCCTCAAATAATTGCTCAGATGGTTGAAAATCAATTGTATTGGACAAAAAGTCAACTGTGGTCAACATGCAGTCAAACTTCATGATTTTTGGTCAACATCCTCATTTTGAAGTTACATTCATCATTTGATCAAGGGTTGATCATGATTCATCAAGAAAACTCAAGATTTGCTCAAAAGTCAAACTTTCTAAATTAGGGTTTTTCAGTGAAAAGTCAATTGAACTTTGACTGAGCATAACTTCTTCATACTTTCTCTGAAATTTTTCCACCACCTCTTGTTTTGAAGGAAATCCAATTCTCTACAACTTCATGTCTCACAAGAATGTTCAAAAAATGCTTCATTTGGAAGGTAGGGATCAAAACATTACAGGTCCTTTTCAAAGTCAACAAAAAGTCAACTTTTTGTTTTGGATATTTATTGAGCATCGAAACTCCAATTGATACGAAACCAAATAGGTTGGTTAGAGGACTCTTAGAGCTTTCTAAAAAGTCCAAGAACACTCAAAAATGTGGAAAATTGAGCAAATACACCTTGTGCAAGTTGGGAAATTTTGAAGAAGTGCACAAAGAGAGATACTTGTAAAAATCAAAACTTTTACAAATGGGCCTAGTTTTTCTTCATTCAAACTTGACTAAATTTTTACTTTATTTAGTCTATTTAATTTGGATTTTATTCATTTAAATACAAATTAAATTAAAAAATAAGGTATAAAATCAAAATTAATTGCAAATTGATTTTTTCTCTCATTCTTGGGATCCAAGTAACCCATAAAGGTCGATAAATTTCAAATTATCATGGATTTGGCAAGAATTTGATTGAAATTGATCAAAAAAGATAAGATTTGATTTTGTACAAAATCAAATAATCTTTGCATTGATTAACCATTATTTGTTCCTCAAATCAGCTCAATTTCCATCCATTATAAATATACAATGCATATCACACAAGAAAGAACAGAAAAATTGCCTCAAGAACCCTAACCTAAAAGTCAAAAATCCTTGCTTCACAAGCTACTTGCAGCCACAGTTCTAGCTCGATTCAGTTGATTCCAAGCATCCCATTGCATTCCTTGAGGTCTTTAGAATCGATCCAGACCTTTACAACACTCAAAACCATCAAGAATCGAGCAATCTTGATTTCGGTTTGTTCTTCCTTTTCCAAAATCGATTTTCAATTCTCATGCATTTTTAACATGTTTTGTTGTTTGTTTTGTGTTTAGAACGAAGCTTGGAAGCTTTCTGGGTAGTTTGATTGAATTTCCATGGCCTAAAACACGAATTGCCATTGCTAGGGTTTTCTGAACCGAATTAGGGTTTCCTTAAATCGGTTAAATTGGACAAAACGACCACCACCATCGTGTTCAGAACGATGTTTCCAATCGAACCATGCCTTTGAATGTCATTTATATTGCTTGTGTTTGATTTTAGGATTTGCAGGGACTATAGCGTCGAACTGAGGCCGATGCTATCTTTTCAAAAATTCAAAACGAAGAAGATGATGGTTGGCGCGTGATTTGTGCAATCAGAGAACGACACCCGTTTACAATCTATTCGCTCCGGTTTTTAAACACGTGTGTAAGCCAGCTCAGTTGGTCAAGGCGTGTGGTTTTGAAGGCAAGGTCACCGGTTCGAATCCCAGCCATGGCATTTGATTTTTTACATGTTTGCAACTTTTTTCATATTTTTCTATTTTCTTTAATATTTTCATACTATTTAATTTATCTTTCACAATTTTTATCATGCATTTAAAAAATAACAAAAATATTTATTTTCTGCATACTCATCATAAAAATGTTTATTTAATTTTTAAAATTAAAAATATTATTTTTGCATGCATATTTAATTTAATTTCTATTTTATCATTTAAATAGCTTTTAATTGATTTTTAATTATCAAATTAACTCCAAAAAATCCCAAAAAATTATTTTAGCATGTTAATGTTATTTCTAGCATGAAAACATTTTCTCATTCAAAAATTATTATTTTTACTAACATTTTCCTCTTATGTTCCTCATTTCGATTTTCATCTGCTTGTGTTATACCGCTTCGGACAATTTTTATCGCTTTCTTTTCATATTATGTAATTGCCTATGGGATGTAATAGTTTAATTAGGGCTTTTATTTTCCACACTTTAAATTATGTATCTGCCCCAAAGCCATGTAATAGCGTAGGATTTATCTTTCCGCGTTTTACTTTCCGCAATTTAATTTCCGCACCCTATAAACTGCTAGTAATTAGGCGTGTATGGCAAGATAAAATTGAACGTAGCTCACTCTAATTTCAAGATAACATACCTGAAATCAACACACTCTCTTCACACATGCACCCCTTAGGGTAATTCTCTCTCGTTGCCTTTACGAATACAAATGGTCATGTCCCTCGAACGTAGAGGTATTCTAGCACCGTCGCCTTCCAAACAAATCATCATAGTCCATTCGATACAAAAATCATAAGACCCACGATGTCGCCTCCGAATACATGATCTTGACCCTTGATTGTCGCCTACGAAAAATGATGATAGTCCCTTCGAATGTGCTAGGATACTTCCTACAAGTTGCCTTCTATGACCATACGATGTCCCTTCGAATGTCCCTTTACATCCAACGAATAAGGTTTCCTACCAACTAATGGTACGGATAACACTATTCTAAAGGAACGTAAAACAACACGAAAACGACCAATTCTGAGTAGGTAATAAGACTTTTAGTTGCTTGCTCTATCAAAATATTTTTTTCACACCACACACTTTTGTCAAAGGTCAAACTCTTTTCGAAAACAAAACATTTCCAAACACTTTGCATACATTCCTACATGAATCATTACAAAGTCAAAGCGAAATGCCTTTTTCAAAACATTTTTGTCAAACACACAGAAAGCACAAGTTTTAAAGTGATCTAAGAGCAACTAAGAGCCCGTAGATAACTACGGATGGAAAGGGGTGCTAATACCTTCCCTTTTCATAACCTTCTCCCTTACTCCGAATCTAACGAAGGTCTTTTTCTGTACTTTTTACCTTCCCTTAATTGGATAAAAGAAAAGTCGGTGGCGACTCTTGCTATCCGCACATTTGCGATACAAAAACCTACAAAGTCAGTTCACCGTATTACATACCTACAGAATCCTCATATCCTGATGCCGCCTGCCAAAGGAAGACCTCTTATCATGTACTTGACAGCGTTAGAGAACTCAATGGGGTGTGTGTTGGGGCAACATGACGAGTCTGGTCGAAAGAGTATGCAATATACTACCTTAGCAAAAGTTTACCGATCGTGAAACAAGATACTCACACCGAGAAAACTTGCGCTTTGGCTTGGCTCTCACGACTAAGACAGATATGTTGACTCACACTACCTTGTTGATCTCTAAGATGGATCCGATAAAATACATATTTGAGAAACCAGCTCTCTCCGGAAGAATAGCAAGATAGCAAATGATCTTGATCGAATACGACATCCAATATACTTCTCAGAAAGCGATCAAAGGAAGTGTAGTAGCCGATCATTTGGCTCATCAAGCCGTAGATGACTATCAGTCTATGCAGTTCGAATTTCCAGATGAAGATGTTTTACTAGTCACGACAGAAGAACCGTGCCCGCATTTAAGGACCTGAATAAGGATCCCGATGGACCATTGTCTTTGATGGAGCCTCAAACGTACTTGGCACCATCATTACATCACCTGCAGGCGGGCACACTCCTTTCACCGCCGGATTATGTTTCAGTTGCACTAACAACATGGCCGAATACGAAGCGTGCATCATGGGTATCAAAGCTGCTATTGACTTAAGAATCAAGTTCTTGCGAGTGTATGGAGACTCAGCTTTAGTGATCACTCAGATCAAAGGCGAGTGGGATATGAAGCATCTGAATCTCTTTCCATATCGAAAACATGTTCTGAGTTTGATCCTGTAACACCCCTTCTAAATACCCCGACTAATATTAATTATATCAAGGATTAAAGTCGTAATTCATCAGAGTTAACACGGAACAAGGCATGCCACAATTATTAAATAAATAAAACTTCTAATAAACAGTAGCCATGCTACATTGAGGATCAAATTTTAGATAGTTTAGTCAAATTAAGACCATGTCTTACACAGCGAAAAACATCATAACCAAAACAGAATAATCCAATCATTATTATTCCCAACAAACTAAAGAAAACAATTAAACCACTATCTAATCCTCAACTAACGTTCCCCAGTGTTACAATCTAATCAGAGCATGACACTGACACGCGGACTTAAAGGATAAGCTCTAGAGCCATCCTCACCAACTCCTCAGCTGCTAACTTTAATCTGAAATGGTAAAGTAAGGGTGAGACTTCTCATAATTAAAGCATATTATAAGCTTCTCAATCAACAATATATTACCAACATATTAATCCACCCATTTCAACATAACTTCAGATTCAATACACAATTACAACCATATAATCATCATGCACAACAATCATCAATCAGAGAATAGTAACACTGGAAGACATCCTAACATGTTACAATTCCATGCAAATAAAATGCAGACTCAATGCATGTGGTACCAACACGTGACCAAGTCACCCAACACTGATCCATCATCAACCGGATACAGTACCATCGATTCGTCCATAACCACCCGGACACGAATCCAGCCTAACCACCCATCCTCACTCGGGTATCAGTTATCGGCAATCCAAGTCAAATTCCGCACAATGGGAATTAACTTCACCAAAACAATGCATATGCACGCACATCACTAGCATGCAACATTCAACACAGGTTATGACCACATCAGACATCATAAACCCTCATCAACCACAACATGATATAATCACATATCATGAAACAATTCATCACAAAGCATAAATATGCCAAACACTTACCCTTCAATTGGTAAGACTATCACCAATATATATATCACAACAACAACAACTATGATCAACAGCTATCAGGCATATACAACCCCAACCAAAACGCATGATATCAATACAATCATGAATACACCAATTATCATAAACCAAATCAAACCCAAAACATGATATTCCAACCATCATGCATACAAATAACCACAGCATAAACATGCTTTACGTTCACTCAGTATCAATACATCCATTACTACAGTTCCACTGCTACATACACCTCAATGTGCGTCAGTTAATAATTGTTCGTTTCGAAATTCGACTCTTTTTCAAAATAATTTCAACTTTTAGAAAATCTTTTCATTTTATAAGATAGAGCATTAAATTTAAGAAACAGCGTCCAAAACGGCGCTCAAAACGGACTTACGGTTTGAAAGTTATGAATTTTCAAAGTTTTAAAAATTTTCAAAAAGTTTCAGTGGAACCCGGTTCCTCCCTGGGAGTAACCGGTTCCCACATTTCAAAAAAACAACGCCCCTAGAAAAATGTACGGGGAACCCGATTCCTCCAGGTAGGGAACCGGTTCCCAGAAGTAAAAATTTAGTTCCTCTGGAAAAATCAACGTGGAACCCGGTTCCTCCCATGCAGGAACTGGTTCCTGAGTTTAAAAATGCCCAGTTTTGTAGTTTTACATGCTGGAACCCGGGTTCTCCCACTGGGGAACCGGTTCCCACAACCTTCAGACCCAAAAACTCAGTTTTGACAGCATTAGTTTCCAAAACCATTTTCTTTTTCATTCCAAAACGTGCCCACATGTTCCGACACCATAAAATCGCTCGTTCACCACCAATAACGTACAATATAACATGTTTTATTCATCATTAATGATCCTATATCATACCATTCAATGAATTTCTACAATCTGACACGATCTGACACCAATAGGGATACATCCATGGAAACCTAGAAATTCTTAAACTGGGATTCCCTAACATGCTATGATCTATAGTATCAAAATCAAAACCTATAATATGAAATAATCAATCGAAATCACCCCTTACCTTGTGGGTTCTTCGAATTCTGACACTTTAGGTCTTCTTCCTTCTTTCTCCTCTTCTCAACTTCACGTATTCTTGTTTTCTCCAAAAATGACTCTTTTTCCTCCTTTTCTTATTTTATTCCTTTTATTCCTTTAACATAAATAAAATAAATAATGTGAGTAGAGTCTTTTACTCCTCACACCCCCACTTTACTCAACACACTTCCAATAAATCCATAATTAATCCAAATAAATTCAATATATTAATAAATTATGTTCTCAATTAACTTAATAATTAAAAATCATAATTATTTAATTATCGAATTATTTCGGGGTGTCACAACTCTCCCCAACTAAAAGAGTTTTCGTCCTCGAAAACATACCTCAGACGAATAATTCGGGAGACGAGTCCTTCATCTGACTCTCCAGCTCCCAAGTGACATTTCCATCAGCTGGTCCTCCCCAAGCCAGTCTTACCAATGCAATCTCTTTGACTCGCAACTGTTTCAACTTTCGAACCTCAATTCTCACGGGTACCGCTTCCACAGTCAAGTTCTCTCGTACCTGTATATCATCTACCCGAATCTCATGAGACGGATCAGCAATGTACTTCCTTAGCTGAGCTACATGGAAAACATCGTGCAAATTCGCAAGTGACGGCGGCAACGCAATCTGATACGCAACTTTTCCAACTCTTTTGGTAATCTGAAACGGACCAATAAAACATGGAGTCAACTTCTTTGACTTCAAAGCTCGACCAATACCAGTCATCAGAGTAACTCGCATAAAAAAACATGTTCTCCTTCACTAAACTCAAGGTCTTTCCTCCTCTTATCATGGTAACTTTTCTGACGATTCTGAGAAGTCCTCATCTTCCCATGAATCATCTTAATCTTTTCCGAAGTTTGTTGAACAATTTCCGGTCCAATCACATCACTCTCTCCAGTTTCATACCAACACAATGGTGTCCGACACCTCCTACCATACAATGCCTCAAACGGAGTCATACCAATACTCGAGTGAAAGCTATTGTTGTAGGTAAACTCAATCAATGGCAGATAACTATCCCAAGCTCCACCCTTCTCTAACACACAAGCTCTCAGCAAATCTTCCAACGACTGAATCGTTCTTTCCGTCTGACCATCTGTCTGTGGATGATAAGCGGAACTTAAACGCAACTTGGTACCCAAAGCTTCTTGCAATCCCGTCCAGAACTTAGATGTAAACCTCGGATCTCGATCCGACACAATACTAGAAGGAATACCGTGCAAGCTTACAATCCTTTCGACATACAATTCTGCCAACCTCTCCATCGGGTAATCCATTCTTATCGGAATAAAATGAGCAGATTTTGTGAACCTATCCACAATAACCCAGATAGAATCACAGTTCTTCGCTTCGCTGTCCTTGGCAAACCAGACACAAAATCCATTGAGATTCCATCCCACTTCCATTCTGGAACAAATAACGGCTCCATCAATCCTGACGGTTTATGATGCTCGATTTTTGACTTTTGACAAACCAAACAAGCATACACAAACTCAGCAATTTCCTTTTTCATTCCCGGCCACCAAAACAACTTCTTCAAATCATGGTACATTTTAGTAGCACCGGGATGAATACTCAACCCGCTACGATGTCCTTCTTCTAAAATGCTCTTTCTGATCTCGGCAACATCCGGAACACACACCCGATCACCAAATCTCATAACTCCATTCTCATCAATTCTGAAGTCACCTCCTTGACCTTGGTTGATTAATGTCAACTTATCAACTAAACCAACATCAAATTTTTGTCCATTTCGAATCTCTTCCAGAATACCACTAGTCAGTTCCGACATACCCAATTTCACACTATTCGGAGTAGTTTCACAAACCAAACTTAAATCTCTGAACTGCTCAACCAAATCTAACTCACGGACCATTAACATCGACATATGCAAGGACTTCCTACTCAAAGCATCTGCAACAACGTTTGCCTTACCAGGATGGTAATTCAAACCGAAATCATAGTCCTTTAGGAATTCTAACCATCTCCTCTGTCTCATATTCAACTCTTTCTGATCAAAGAGATACTTCAAGCTTTTGTGATCACTGAACACCTCAAACCGAGAACCATATAAATAATGCTTCCACAACTTCAAAACAAACACAACCGCTGCCAACTCCAAATCATGGGTCGGATAATTCCTTTCATGCACTTTCAATTGTCGTGAAGCACAAGCCATAACCTGCTTATCTTGCATCAACACACCACCCAATCCCATCAGTGATGCATCACAATACACAACAAAAGACTTAGTCGGATTCGGCAAAATTAAGATCGGAGCACTTGTCAACCTCCTCTTCAGCTCTTGAAATCCTTTCTCACATTCAACATCCCAAACAAATATCTGACCCTTCCTGGTCAACTTAGTCAATGACAATGCTAGTTTGGGAAACCCTTCAATAAACTTCCGGTAATAACCCGCAAGACCCAGAAAACTACGGATCTCAGAAGCATTCTTCGGCGCTTCCCACTGAGATACTGCTTCTACCTTCGTAGGAGCCACAGCAATTCCATTCTTGGAAATTACATGACCAAGAAAACTCACCTCATCTAACCAGAATTCACACTTGGACAACTTTGCATAAAGCTTCTTCTCTTTCAACAATTCCAACACAACTCTGAGATGTTCTGCATGCTCCTCATCACTTTCCGAATAAATCAGAATATCATCAATGAACACCACTACGAACTTGTCAAGGTACGGATGAAATATCCTGTTCATATACTCCATGAAAACACCAGGTGCATTAGTAACTCCAAACGGCATAACAGAATATTCATAATGCCCATACCTCGTTCTAGATGCAGTTTTCTGAATATCCTCCGACTTCACACGAATCTGATGATATCCAGATCTCAAGTCAATCTTACTAAATACACAAGCTCCAACGAGTTGATCCATCAAATCATCAATCCTCGGCAAAGGATACCGATTCTTGATTGTCACTTTATTCAACTGTCGGTAATCAACACATAACCTCATTGAACCTTCCTTCTTCTTAACCAATAACACCGGAGCACCCCACGGCGAAACACTCGGACGAATAAACTTCTTCTCAAGTAATTCCTCCAACTGCTTCTTCAGTTCAGCTAATTCAGATGCCGACATGGGATAAGGCGCCATCGACACCGGTCTAGTTCCAGGGATCAAATCTATAGTAAATTCTACCTCTCTCTCAGGTGGCAATTCACTAACGTCTTCCGGAAACACCTCTGGAAGTTCATTCACAACAGGTAATCCAACTCACTCGGAACAATTTCAAAACAATTCTTCACTACCGGTAATTCATTACTCTTAGATTTTCCTTTCCCTTCCGTCGAAGAATACAACATAAACACCACAACACCATCATAATATCTATGCAACTCTAACCATTCATCTCAATTCATTATCCTTATTAGAGCCCTCGTCAACTCATATGGTTCACCAGTTTCTACCAAACTTCATTCATGTTCATCACCTTATGTTCCAATTAGATAGCAAGACAATTATATACCATCCAATACGATTTCATCTACTATCAACAAGAGATTAAGGGTGATCAAGTCCTCAATTTGTCAATAGACATCCGATAATCATACTGGAGTATAAACCATCATTACCAGCACTTCCAACTATGACTCACGATCCAAATGATTCCAACAACTCTAACCACTCTCTTGCACTATCTTCTCAAGTAGTACTTCGTACCAATGACTTACAATTAGGATATATCCGGGAAGCATCTCTCCTCCCCCACTTAATTTCAAACTACTCCTGCAATAATCAATCAGAAAAGTACAAGTACCGACAGTGTTGTACACACTTGTCGCGTACAAAAGGATAATGACATTAAGACACTGGTCACAACGACCAACCAGACTCTGATACCACTATTGTAACACCCCTTCTAAATACCCCGACTAATATTAATTATATCAAGGATTAAAGTCGTAATTCATCAGAGTTAACACGGAACAAGGCATGCCACAATTATTAAATAAATAAAACTTCTAATAAACAGTAGCCATGCTACATTGAGGATCAAATTTTAGATAGTTTAGTCAAATTAAGACCATGTCTTACACAGCGGAAAACATCATAACCAAAACGGAATAATCCAATCATTATTATTCCCAACAAACTAAAGAAAACAATTAAACCACTATCTAATCCTCAACTAACGTTCCCCAGTGTTACAATCTAATCAGAGCATGACACTGACACGCGGACTTAAAGGATAAGCTCTAGAGCCATCCTCACCAACTCCTCAGCTGCTAACTTTAATCTGAAATGGTAAAGTAAGGGTGAGACTTCTCATAATTAAAGCATATTATAAGCTTCTCAATCAACAATATATTACCAACATATTAATCCACCCATTTCAACATAACTTCAGATTCAATACACAATTACAACCATATAATCATCATGCACAACAATCATCAATCAGAGAATAGTAACACTGGAAGACATCCTAACATGTTACAATTCCATGCAAATAAAATGCAGACTCAATGCATGTGGTACCAACACGTGACCAAGTCACCCAACACTGATCCATCATCAACCGGATACAGTACCATCGATTCGTCCATAACCACCCGGACACGAATCCAGCCTAACCACCCATCCTCACTCGGGTATCAGTTATCGGCAATCCAAGTCAAATTCCGCACAATGGGAATTAACTTCACCAAAACAATGCATATGCACGCACATCACTAGCATGCAACATTCAACACAGGTTATGACCACATCAGACATCATAAACCCTCATCAACCACAACATGATATAATCACATATCATGAAACAATTCATCACAAAGCATAAATATGCCAAACACTTACCCTTCAATTGGTAAGACTATCACCAATATATATATCACAACAACAACAACTATGATCAACAGCTATCAGGCATATACAACCCCAACCAAAACGCATGATATCAATACAATCATGAATACACCAATTATCATAAACCAAATCAAACCCAAAACATGATATTCCAACCATCATGCATACAAATAACCACAGCATAAACATGCTTTACGTTCACTCAGTATCAATACATCCATTACTACAGTTCCACTGCTACATACACCTCAATGTGCGTCAGTTAATAATTGTTCGTTTCGAAATTCGACTCTTTTTCAAAATAATTTCAACTTTTAGAAAATCTTTTCATTTTATAAGATAGAGCATTAAATTTAAGAAACAGCGTCCAAAACGGCGCTCAAAACGGACTTACGGTTTGAAAGTTATGAATTTTCAAAGTTTTAAAAATTTTCAAAAAGTTTCAGTGGAACCCGGTTCCTCCCTGGGAGTAACCGGTTCCCACATTTCAAAAAAACAACGCCCCTAGAAAAATGTACGGGGAACCCGATTCCTCCAGGTAGGGAACCGGTTCCCAGAAGTAAAAAATTTAGTTCCTCTGGAAAAATCAACGTGGAACCCGGTTCCTCCCATGCAGGAACTGGTTCCTGAGTTTAAAAATGCCCAGTTTTGTAGTTTTACATGCTGGAACCCGGGTTCTCCCACTGGGGAACCGGTTCCCACAACCTTCAGACCCAAAAACTCAGTTTTGACAGCATTAGTTTCCAAAACCATTTTCTTTTTCATTCCAAAACGTGCCCACATGTTCCGACACCATAAAATCGCTCATTCACCACCAATAACGTACAATATATCATGTTTTATTCATCATTAATGATCCTATATCATACCATTCAATGAATTTCTACAATCTGACACGATCTGACACCAATAGGGATACATCCATGGAAACCTAGAAATTCTTAAACTGGGATTCCCTAACATGGTATGATCTATAGTATCAAAATCAAAACCTATAATATGAAATAATCAATCGAAATCACCCCTTACCTTGTGGGTTCTTCAAATTCTGACACTTTAGGTCTTCTTCCTTCTTTCTCCTCTTCTCAACTTCACGTATTCTTGTTTTCTCCAAAAATGACTCTTTTTCCTCCTTTTCTTATTTTATTCCTTTTATTCCTTTAACATAAATAAAATAAATAATGTGAGTAGAGTCATTTACTCCTCACACCCCCACTTTACTCAACACACTTCCAATAAATCCATAATTAATCTAAATAAATTCAATATTATAATAAATTATGTTCTCAATTAAATTAATAATTAAAAATCATAATTATTTAATTATCGAATTATTTCGGGGTGTCACAGATCCCCTATTTTGAAGAGATCACTTTCAATCATATTCCACGAGAAGAGAATCAATTGGCAGACGCATTGGCTATATGTCATCTATGTTCAAGGTTAGATGGGACAACGAGGCTCCCCAGATCATCATTGAAAAGTTTGACGAACCGACATACTGTTGTGAACTTGATACAGAAGAGAAACCTTGGTACTACGACGTGAAGAGGTATCTTGAGACTCAGGAATATCCCGCAGGGGCATCTATCAACGATAAGAAGTTCTTGAGAAGATTTGCATCCAAATTCTTCCTCAGCAACGGCATCTTATACAAGCGCAACCACGACTTGTGCTTACTCCGCTGTGTAGACCGGAAAACAGCGGAACGTATCATGGAAGAGTTACACGAAGGCGCATTTGGTACCCACTCCAGTGGACATACCATGGCTAAAAAGATACTGAGAACATGTTACTATTGGTCCACCATGGAAGCTGATTGTCACCGCTATGCTCGATCTTGTCACAAATGCCAGATTTATGCAGACAAAGTGCACGTACCTCCAGTGCCGTTGAATGTTCTTACAACTCCTTGGCCTTTTTCAATGTGGGGAATTGACATGATCGGAGAAATCAAGCCCACAACTTCCAACGGATATCGTTTCATCCTTGTGGCAATTGACTATTTCACCAAGTGGGTAGAAGCAGCCTCGTTTGCATCTGTTACCAAGAATGTTGTGGCACAATTCATCAAGCACAATCTTATCTATCGATATAGCACTCCATAAAAGATTATCACAGATAAAGGTTCTAATCTCAACAACAAGATGACCACCGAACTCTGCACGCAGTTTAAGATCAAACATCACAACTCTTCTCCTTATCGACCTAAGATGAATGGCGATGTGGAAGCCGCCAACAAGAACATTAAGAAGATTATACAGAAGATGACAGTGACTTACAAGGATTGGCATGAGATGTTACCATTCGCTCTTCATGGTTATCTCACTACAGTACGGACATCAACAGGGACACTGGTAACAATGGTGATTCTCGTTCTAGGCCACTAAAATGCAGTTGAATCACCCAGAAAGCTTGCAAACTTTGTTCTAAACACAAAACAAACATCAAAACATGTTAAAAACGCATGAATAACAGAATTCGAATTTTGAAAAAGTAAGAAGAAACCAAAACTGGATTTCGTGATTCTTGATGTTTTTGAGTGTTGTAAAGGTCTGGATCGACTCCAGGGACTCCAAGGAATGCAATGGAAGGCTTAGAATCAATTGAAACGAGCTAAAACCAAGGCTGCAAGTTGCTTCAAGAACACGGTTTTTTGACTTTAGGTTAGGGTTCTTTTGAGCAATTTTTCTCCTCTTTCTCATGTTGTATGCATTGTATATTTATAATGGATGGATTTTGGGCTGATTTGAAGAACAAATATTGATCAATCAATGCAAAAATTATTTGATTTTGTACAAAATCAAATCTTCCTTTTTTGATCCAATTTCAATCAATTTCTTGCCAAATCAATGCAAATTTCGAAATTTTCCAGCTTGTATGAGTTGCTTTGATCTCAAGAATGAGAGAAAAATCAACTTTGCATTTAATTTTGATTTTATACCTTATTTTTTAATTTAATTTGTTTTTAAATGAATAAAATTCAAATTAAATAGAAAAATAAAGACAAAATTCGTGGCATTGGGCTTGAAGGTTCCAAATAAGATAAGGAACAAGTTTAAACCAAGAAAAACTAGGCCCATTTGCAAAATTTTGGATTTTGACAAGTATTTCTCTTTGTGCACTTCTTCAAAAATGCCCAACTTGTGCAAGGTGTATTTTGCTCAATTTTCCATATTTTTGAGTGTTCTTGGACTTTTTAGAAAGCTCTATTTGTCCTATAAACAACCTCTTTGGTTTCATCTCAATTGGAGGTTCCATGCTCAATAAAACTTCAAAATAAAAAGTTGACTTTTTGTTGACTTTGAAAAGGACCTGTAATGTTTTGCCCATACCTTCCAAATGAAGCATTTTTTGAACATTCTTGTGAGACATGAAGTTGTAGAGAATTGAATTTCCTTCAAAATGAGAGGTGGTGGAAAAATTTCTGAGAAAGTATGAAGAAGTTATGCTCAGTCAAAGTTCAGTTGACTTTTCACTAAAAAACCCTAATTTGGAAAGTTTGACTTTTGAGCAAATCTTGAGTTTTCTTGATGAATCATGATCAACCCTTAATCAAATGATGAATGTGACTTCAAAATGAGGATGTTGACCAAAAATCATGAAGGTTGACTGTATATTGATCACAGTTGACTTTTTGTCCAATACAACTGATTTTCAACCATCTGAGTAATTGTCTGAGGAAATTTGACTTGTGAGGCTTGAAACTTGACATGGAGAAACTTTGAAGCATATGAGGAGGCATGATGACCATTGGAGATGTTGGAAGTCCATCTTGATATGAGAATTACCAAACCCTAGTTTGGGTTGATTGTCTAGGAGAGGGTTTGTCTGATCACCCTTGAGGAATCCTTGAGTATGGATGTATGAAATGTTTTGAGAAGTAGGAGGGCAAATTTTGGGGTATGACACATGAGACACCATTGTTAGGGCTCATGAACTGTGAAGCTTCGTATCCGTGGTTATAGTCTGTTTCAGGGCAAAATAATGCCACCATTAGATTCGTAGCATCATGATTAGTGGATCTGGGTTGTTTTGGTTTGCATTTTCATTAGTTTTTTTCATAGATTGGTGATTGGCACGACAGGAGAAGATGACCGGGAGCATCACTCTGGTGCTTCTGACTCAGAAGCCAATAACCCTTACCTATTTATGGGTCAAGCAGTATGAATGGATGTATCACCGCCCCAGCGGTTCACCTTGCGCGCACTATGTCATTCTCTCTATCAGGTCGTGGGTTCAAACACCACCTTTTGCCTTTTATTTTCACTATTTGTTTGTAGTTTTCCAGATCTCCAGGAGTCACCCCTCTAAAGCTCCAGCTTCTGGGTCCCCTCCAGCACCAGAAACTCCAGCTTCTGGGCCTCACCAGCACCAGAAGCTCCAGCTTCTGGGTCTCCCCAGCGCAGAATCCTCCAGAAGCTCCAACTTCTGGATGGCCCTAGATGAGAAGTCCCCAGAAGCTCCAACTTCTGGACGTCCCAGATCCAGAGTCTCCAGAAGCTCCAGCTTCTGGACCCTTTCCTGCATCAGAACCCCCAGAAGCTCCAGCTTTTGGGCGCCTCCAGCCTCAGAACCCCCAGAAGCTCCAACTTCTGTGTACCTCCAGCAACATAACCTCTAGAAGCTCCAGCTTCTGGGGTAGCTTCTGCTAGAAGCTCGTTTTGGTTTTTTTTCCATATTTTTATCTATTTTGTTTTTTTAAATAATTAATTAATTAGTAATTAAGTTAATTAATTAGGTTAATTAGATAATTTCACCAAGATTTTTCTTTTAACTAGTTTAATTAATTAATTTAGGTTAGTATTCACTAATAATTTTTTCTTAATTAATTAAAATCAATTAGAATTAAGTTGTTTTTCACATAAATTTTGATTTTCAAAAACACAAAAAATGCTAGGACTAGTCTTTTCTTTTACTATTTATTTTTCCTTGCATTTTCTTTAAATTCTAAAAAGGATGTATAGGTTGCAAGTTTTTTATCATGTAATAGCGTAGGATTTTACTTTCTGCACTTTACTTTCCGCACCTCCTATTATGTATCTGCTCCAAAGCCTTGTAATAGCGTAGGACCCTTTATATTTCCGCAATTTACATTCTGCACCTATTAAACTGCTAGTTACTAGGCGTGTATGGAAAGAAAAAATCAACATAGATCACTAATCACAAGATAAATTTCTGAAAACAATACACTCTTCTCACACATGCACCCCCTAGCGTATTCTCTCTCGTTGCCTTATAAATGGTCAAGTCCCTCGAGCGTGGGGTATCTTAGCACGGTTGCCTTTGAAATATCATCACAGTCCCTTTGACTTAAAAGATCATAGTCCCTCGATGTTGCCTAAACGAATACATGATCTAGTCCCTCGGTTGTTGCCTACGAAAAATGATGATCGTCCGTACGAATGTGCTAGGATATTCCTACAAGTTGCCTTCTATGACCATCTGATGTCCCTTCGAATATCCCTTTACATCCAACGAATATGGTTACCTTCCAACTAATGGTATGGATAGCTTTATTCTAAAGGAAAGCAAAATAACACGGAAACGACCATTCTGAGTGGGTAATAAGTCTCTTTGCTTGCTCAATTAAAACATTCTTTTTACACCTCACACTTTTTTCTTCAAAAACACTTTGTATACATTCCATCGCGAATCATTGCAAAGTCCTTTTCCAAAACAAAACATTTCCAAACACTTCGCATACATTCCAGGGTGAATCATTACGAAGTCAAAGCGAAATTCCTTTTCAAAAATCTTTTCAAACACACACACAAACAATTAGAGTGAGCTAAAGCAATTAAGAGCCCGTAGATAACTATAGATGGAAAGGGTGTTAACACCTTCCCTTTTCATAACCAACTCCCTTACTCAAAATCTAACGAAGGTCTTTTCCTCTTCTTTTCGCCTTCCCTTAATTGGATAAAATAAAAGTCGGGGGCGACTCTTGCTATCCGCAACATTTGCAATCAAACGCAAAACAAATAAGTTAGTTCTCCTACCGTGTTACAAAACTGGCGACTCTGTTGGGGAAAATAAAGAGAGTTTACCTTTGGGTCTTTAGATCACTCAAGATCTCTTCGCCGCATTTGAAGATGACTCTACCTGTATTTTCCAACTCTTGATTCCAGCTTCGATGCGCTCGCCTGTCAATATCAACTCGGTGAATCCAGCTGAAGAGTTTCCAATCAGATGATTGAAAAATGGGCCTGTCAATGTCCCCATGAACATATCAACCAACTCCCTATTGGACAAGGGTGGTTGAACTCTGCCTGCTAGATCTCTCCATTTTTGAGCATATTCTTTGAACTTGTCATCACGACCCATAGACATGTTCTGTAGCTGCATGCGGGTGGGCGCTAATTCGGCATTATACTGGTACTGCTGCTTGTAGAAATCATCTGCTAAGTCATTCCAGGTATGAATGCGGGTATTCTCTAGCTGATAATACCACTCCAACTGTGCTCCGGATGAACTCTCTTGAAAGAAATGGATCCACAACTTTCTGTCTTCAATATGAGGATGGATTTTCTGAACATAGGACTTTAAAGTGCAACTTTGGGCAAGAGATGCCATCATACTTAGAAAAGGTAGGAACTTTGAACTTGTAGGGTATTACCACGCCAGGGACAAGACTCAGATCATCAAAATTCAGCCCTGACATTTTTAGATTTTCCACAGCATTCAGGCGGTCTTCGAGTTGCTTATATTTGTCGTCATCAGGAGGATACTGCTCGCTCACATAGTCTTCATCTTCGTTTTTAGACCCATGATGGCTTCCTTCACTGTTCTTGACACTTCCCTCAATTTCACCGCTCTTGTTTGAGATTTCAAACCGGCTGACCACCCTAGCTGGACCCTTGTGATTTCTTCCCATGTTGAGGATACCGATGGCCTTCTTCTTTCTAGTAATGAGCTTCTTCAGATCCTTCTGGCCTTGGACCAAGTTGGTGAACATCTCCTGGAATTGAGCATTCTGAGCCTAGAGATCTTTGACAGTCTATTCAAGAGCCATTTCTGCTGAAATAAACAGCGAAAGAATAAGAAAATCGGTCTTCAATGTACCTGTTATGAAATTTCATGCCATGATATGAAATGTTTATGCAATGTAATGAAATGTTTTCAAGGAACTTAGGAATCTAAATTTGTTAAACAAGCACGAACAACATTTTTATTAGCTTATATTTTTAGCGAGTACAAAAGAAATTTTAAACAAATAAAGAATAAATTACGAGGGCTTTAGGTCTCCCATGGGCGTTTCCTCTTGGTGTTGAAGTAGGTGTTGATGTTTCACTCCTCGTGAAGTATCTTTGTCAACTCTAATACCTTCTTCTCGCTTGCATAGCACTGGGCTTCTAATGTATCCCTTTCTTCTTTAAGCTGAATCCATGATCTCTTCAAGTCTTCGAAATCGGTAGGCATGTCTGGATGGAGAATGATATAGGGTTCGTCACCTATAGCAACAGGTTCCATAATCACTGGTAGCACAAGTGTAAATGGCATCATGAGGTTTTGAGCTAGAGCTCGCACCCATTTGAGTTAAGGTTCCCAAGGAATGGAATTTTTGTGTCCCAAAGTCTTGGTATCAGTCTTCTTTACCATGCCACAAGCGTGCACAAATCTTCGACAGTAATTCTGAAGATCGTTGTTATAGTCAAACACAATATCTTGGAGAAGCATATCTTGAGAACCATCTCTTCGAGCATAACCAAACTGACGTAGATCTAGAGAAGGGTTGTAAGTGATACCTCCCCTTATGCCAAAGAGTGGTACATTAGGGAATTCCCCACAACGCTCAATGAAAGTGAATTCCTTTTGAGAAAGAAGACACCAACGGATATCTGAGTTAGAGAGTGACATTAGCCTTTGAGACCATTTTAATCTTTGCTTTTTCTTCATTAATGATTGAGGAAGGTGCAAAATAAACCACCTGGAAAGTAACGGTATGCAACACATGAGAGTACCTTGTCTTTTGATAGTACGAGTGTGGAGAGAATGTAGGATGTCCCCAAGTAAAGTAGGCACTGGATTACGAGTGAGGAATATCTTGATGGCATTCACGTCATAAACTGATCTGGATCAGGAAATAGCACCAAGCCATAGATTAGCAAGGCTAAAACGTCTTCGAATGCCTGGAAACTCATTGCTTTGAGGAATTCTCGAGCTTTCTTTATCAGAAACTTAGCAAGCAAACCCTTAACTCCGCTTCTTGTTTCCCAATTAGCTTCAATGTCTGATCGCTTTAGATGTAACGCTGATGCGATGTCTTCGTACTTCAGAGCTTTTTATGAACCGATGAATGGTATCTGATCAAGGATAGGTATCCCAAGTAGCTTAGAGAACTCTTCCAATGTAGGTACCAACTAATAATCTGGGAATGTAAAGCAGTGATGTTTCGGATCGAAGAACTGGAATAAGACGTGCATCATATCTTCTTCAAAATCGGGGATAACCAAGTCAAGAAGATAACCATGTATTTTGATGAAATGAGAGTGATCGGGAACTTTTGAAACCAATTCTTTGAGCTGAGAAGGTATACCCATAAAGTTGATTCGGATAGTCTTCCTAGAAGCCATGATCCTACAAAACAAAGCAAAGATAAATTCCTAGGTCCTTGAAATAGTTAGAAATGATATGATGTTATGATGTTATGATGTCATGATGTCGTGTTTAAATAAGTAACAGGCACAAGCAAGTCACACAATAGCCCTAGGTTTAAGGCTTGCATGAGGTATAGATGTCTACCCTACCAAAGTTTGAGTGGGTTCAACCTGTCCTATAATAGTAACCGGGTTCTAGGAATCTCATATCATTGATTTTTCTCGTAGGCTTTATTTCAATACGACTACCATGTGGTCGACCGAAACATCCCGAAAGTCGAATCTTAATGAGCGTAGCATCGAGTATCAACCAACCTTAGTCTACACCGAAGCCGGCCATCTCACTACCTTCTAATGGCCAAGATGGGTCAATTAGGGTTCTAAAAGTTGAGTTAGTGCTGATGACACCACGTAGACGCCAAATACTTTCCTCAACTAGACATGAGGAGCATCGGGACATCCAAAGTGTCGCACTAACGTAGCCATCATGTTGACCGTTTTGGTATACGCTTAACGGTCGCGACGATTTATTGCTACTTACCTAAGGAAACCTGGATCCGGGTGTAGGATCCCCCCACAAGCATAATAACCAAGCAACCCTTAAAAGTAAAGCATACAAATCAAGCAATTTTGAGTGATCTAAAAAACCCTAAGGTAAACTCTCTTTATTCTCCCCAACAGAGTCGCCAATTCTGTAACACGGTGGGAGAACTGACTCGTTTGTTTTGCGTTTGATCGCAAATGTTATGGATAGCAAGAGTCGCCACTGACTTTTCTTTTATCCAATTAAGGGAAGGCGAAAAGAACAGGAAAAGACCTTCGTTATATTCTGAGTAAGGGAGTTGGTTATGAAAAGGGAAGGTGTTAGCACCCTTTCCATCCGTAGTTATCTACGGGCTCTTAATTGCTTTAGCTCACTTCAATTGTTTGTGTGTGTGTGTTTGAAAAGATTTTTGAAAAGGCATTTCGCTTTGACTTCGTAATGATTCACGCTGGAATGTATACAAAGTGTTTGGAAATGTTTTGTTTTGGAAATGGACTTTGCAATGATTCACGCTGGAATGTATACAAAGTGTTTTTGAAGAAAAAAGTGTGAGGTGTAAAAAGAATGTTTTAATTGAGCAAGCAAAGAGACTTATTACCCACTCAGAATGGTCGTTTCCGTGTTATTTTGCTTTCCTTTAGAATAATGCTATCCATACCATTAGTTGGCAGGTAACCTTATTTGTTGGATGTAAATGGACATTCGAAGGGACATCGAATGGTCATAGAAGGAAACTTGTAGGGACGATCATCATTTTTCGTAGGCAACAACCGAGGGACAAGATCATGTATTCATTTAGGCAACATCGAGGGACTATGATCTTTTAAGTCGAAGGGACTGTGATGATATTTCATAGGCAACCATGCTAAGATACCCCACGCTCGAGGGACTTGAACATTTATAAGGCAACGAGATAGAATACCCTGGGGGGTGCATGTGTGAGAATAGTGTATTGTTTTCAGATATTTATCTTGTGATTAGTGATCTATGTTGATTTTATCTTGCCATACACGCCTAGTTACTAGAAGTTTAATAGGTGCAGAAAGTAAATTGCGGAAATATAAAGGGTCCTACGCTATTACATCGCTTTGGGGCAAATACATAATAGGAGGTGCGGAAAGTAAAGTGCGAAAAGTAAAATCCTACGTTATTACATGATAAAAAGCTTGCAACCTATAGATCTTTCTAGAATTTAAAGAAAATGCAAGGAAAAATAAATAGCAGAAGAAAAGCATAGTCCTAGTATTTTTTGTGTTTTTAAAAATTAGAATTTATGTAAAAACAACCTAATTCTAATTGATTTTAATTAATTAAGAAAAAATTATTAGTGAATACTAACCTAAATTAATTAATTAAATTAGTTAAAAGAAAAATCTTGGTGAAATTATCTAATTAACTTAATTACTAATTAATTAATTATTTTAAAAAAAACATAAAATAGATTAAAAAAAATGGAAAAGAACCAAACGAAGCTTCGCGAAGCTACCCCAAAATTGGAGCTCGGAGGTTACATTCTGAAGGCACCGTGGAGCTTGGGGGTTACGGTGAGGCGCCAGTTGGAGCTTCTGGGGGTTCTGATGCAAGAAAGGGTCCGTGTCGGAGCACCGAGAGACTCGGATTTGGGACGCCCGTGTCGGAGCTTGGGACTTCTCATTCAGGCCATCTAGAAGTGGAGCTTCGGAGGATTCGTTAGAGACCCGTGTCGGAGCTCGGTGCGGAGAGGACTTAGAAGCTGGAGCTTCTGGATGTGTGACTTCTGGAAATTTGGAGACCTGCAAAACAAATAGTGAAAATAAAAGGCAAAAGGTGAGGTTTGAACCCATGACCTGACAGAGAGAATGACATAGTGCACGCAAGGTGAACCGCTAGGGCGGTGATACATCCATTCATAATGCTGGACCTATAAGTAGGTAAGGGTTATTGGCTTCTGAATCAGAAGCACCGGAGCGATGCTCCGATCATCTTCTCCGGTCGTGCCAATCATCAATCTGTGAAAAAAATAATGAAAATGCATACCAAAATAACCCAGATCCACTAATCTGGATGCTACGAATCTAATGGTACCATTATCTTGCCCTGAAACGCACTATAACAATGGATACGAAGCTTCACAGTTCATGAGCCCTAACAATGGTGTCTCATGATTAAGCCATGAAAAGCTTACTACGATCAGTCGGACCTGCTCTAATGAACCTTAGGAACACGTTAGAATTGTTAGTTTCAATTAAAACACAATAAAAAGCAGAATGCCAAATCATGAAAAAATATGTAAACAGAAGTATATGTATGGCATGATTCAACGTGTTATGGCCATGGTTTTGGACATATACCTACCCTATAATACCTCAGGA
Organism: Vicia sativa; assembly: GCA_021764765.1. Classification (NCBI taxonomy): domain Eukaryota; kingdom Viridiplantae; phylum Streptophyta; class Magnoliopsida; order Fabales; family Fabaceae; genus Vicia; species Vicia sativa. Next base: position 80,948,000 of record CM038793.1, on the reverse strand, counting down.
TCACGGTTATGTGCTTGGAAGTGCTTGAAAACGGCTGGAAATCAAAACACGATTTTGCCAACTTTGAGAGAAATTTGAGAAATTTCTAGGGTTTATGAGAAGCTGGCTACACGTGTGAGAGGCTATCCAAAAAGTCTCCTTGTCTTGTAAGTATATATAGGAGGGTGGAATTAGGTCAATGCATTAAGAGAAAATATTCTCCTTAAATAGAAAATATTTGATTTGAAAATTTGCACAAAATCTTTCCAAATTTTCTCAATCTCTTCCTCAATCTTCTTGCACGAAATTGACAGCTTGTAATGAGCTATCTTGGACCCCAAGCCATGCAAATATCTAGCCCAACTTGCCTTATCTTTTATTTTTGCATTTTATTTAATTAAATTTGAATTTAAGCTATTAAATTCAAAAAATAAATAAATAAAAGTATGAGAGGCGTGGCATGCAGTATAGTAGTCATGGATAATCTTATGATCAAGTTTAAATCAAAACATCTTAGGCCCATTTGAATTATTTTTGCTTTTTCTTGGAATTTTCCTTCATTCACCTCCTCATAAATGCTAAAATTGCACAATTTGTATCTTGCTCAATTTTCAACATTTTTGGGTGTTCTTGGACTTTTCAGAAAGCTCAAGATGTCTTTTAAACAGTCTCTTTGGTTTCATCTTCATTGGAGTTTTCATGCTCATGGACACTTATTTGCAAAAAGATGACTTTTGTTGACTTTTCAAGAAGGACCTGTAATGTCTTGATCCATATCTTCCAAGTGAAGCATTTCTTGCCCAAGCATGTTGTAATACGGTGAACTGACTTTAAGATATTTGTATCGCAAATGTGCGGATAGCAAGAGTCGCCACCGACTTTTCTTTTATCCAATTAAGGGAAGGTGAAAAGAACAGGAAAAGACCTTTGTTAGATTATGAGTAAGGGAGAAGGTTATGAAAAGGGAAGGTATTAGCAGCCCTTTCCATCCGTAGTTATCTACGGGCTCTTAGTTGCTCTTAGATCATTTTTCAAAAGTGTTTTCTGTGTGTTTGACAAAAATGTTTTGAAAAGGCATTTCGCTTTGACTTTGTAATGATTCATGTAGGAATGTATACAAAGTGTTCGGAAATGTTTCGTTTTTGAAAAGAGTTTGAACTATGAAAAAAAAGTGTGTAGTGTGAAAAGTATTTTGATAGAGCAAGCAACTAAAAGTCTTATTACCTACTCAGAATTGGTCGTTTTCATGTTATTTTACGTTCCTTTAGAATAGTGCTATCCATACCATTAGTTGGTAGGTAACCCTATTTGTTGGATATAAGCGGGACATTCGAAGGAACATCGTATGGTCATAGAAGGCAACTTGTAGGAAGTATCCTAGCACATTCGAAGGGACTATCATCATTCTTCGTAGGCGACAATCGAGGGTCAAGATCATGTATTCGTAGGCGACATCGTGGGTCTATGATCTTTGTATCGAAGGGACTATGATGATTTGTTTTTGAAGGCGACGGTGCTAGAATACCTCTACGTTCGAGGGACTTGACCATTTGAATTCGTAAGGCAACGAGAGAGAATTACCCTAAGGGGTGTAAGTATCAGGTGCGCCTAAGAGGGGGGGTGAATTAGGTATTTAAAAATTATCGGTTGTATATGAATACTTGTACTAATTTTTCTGGTTTGGTATATGAAGTTTTTATAAGTGTTTCTTTACTTTTGGTTATGGTGTGATGAAAGCAATAAAAGCGGAAAGGTAAAGGACACAAAGATATATCCTGGTTCCCCTCACAGATCGAGAGTACTCCAGTCCCCTTTCCAACACGAAAGAGATTTCACTATAGTCAAAATTATCGTACAACCTATTCACACAAATTGTGAGGTCTACTATCTAACCTATAGGGAGACCAAAGGTTCTTAAAACCTTTAAGATCTAACAACACTATGTGCAAGAAGAACAATCCTCTTCAATGCACAACTTGTTTTCAACAATCCTGGACAACAAGAAAAACAATAAATGTGTTTGAATTTATACAAGAGATTTTGAAGTTTGTAGTATACTATATCAATTTTGAATTGATCTTCCTCTTCAAGCAAACAACTTTTCTCAATGATGTAATACAAGTGTTCAATGAATGATATGAATTTTCTCTTAGTTTTCAATGAAAAAATAAGTGCAGAAAATTTCAATAAAAATTCTTGTTTTTTGACAACACTTGAATTTTTTGAAAGATAAGATAATTTTGAACGTTTAAAAGTTGCAAGATGAAGAAGGTAATTTAAATCTGAAAATTATGCAGTTTATATAGTCTCTATACACCTTTACAAAAGTGTATAATCATATGAAAAGTTGCCATGCTTCAACACAAAGAACCCATGAAAAATCTGTCCAAAAAATAAAAGTATTTTTCATACTGGTTCGTGGGAAACCGGTTCCCTCCTGGGAGAACCCGGTTCCTGCTGAACCAACGTTTAAAAATTTGAATTTTTACACAGGGGAACCGGTTCCCAGCTGGGAGAACCCGGGTTCCCCATACAAATTTCCAGGGGCATGGTTTTTTAGGATTTGGGTAACCGGGTTCCCATATAGAGGAACCGGTTCCCAGCTCAATTTTTCTTAAAAATTGTTTTTCAAAAATGTTCTAACTTGATTTTGAAATGTAAAATATTTTTAGCAAATTTATGGATGCATGGATTATTTTGTGAACACTTGTATGCATAGAGAAAGGTTGAATGTATTATACCTTGACATTTGATTTATTTGATGACTTGAGCCATTCCATTTTGCAATCTTTTTACTTGAGACTTTTTCCATTCTTTTGTCATGATCATTTGCTTCTAAAAGATGTCTTCATCAAAACTAATATTTGGAGAGGCTTGATTTCACATTCTCCCCCTTTTTGATGATGACAACCCATTGAAAGTTGAGGTGCTTTTAATATGAAGAACAAATGATAGTGTCTTATGTGAATGCTCCCCCTATCTTTGATAACTCCCCCTTGATCAAAGCTCTCCCTTGATTTAAGAATTATTTACATCTTTGGGGCTCTGCAATAGTTAGAGACAAGCATACACATACACATATATATCTTCTCCCCCTTTGTTATTAGCAAAAAGGATGGGAAAAGACTCACAAAGTATATAGTGAAATTTTGGAAAATAAAAACAACTTATACTTATGATTTTTACCTCATGTAAGAGACTTCATCACACATTTACCTTTGATGAACTTGAAGCCTTTTGTCATAAAGTTGTCTTTCTAAAAGATTGTGCGATAGTCCTTTATCATAAAGAACATCTTCAATGGATGTGAAAGTTAAAGTGTTCCAACTTTGACTATGCAAAGAATTCTCCCTTTAAGGTATTCCCAAAATGTGAGATAACACTTGGCCTTTAAGACTAGATTTTAAAGTTAAATTACTCTCCCATTAAATACTTAGAGTCACCACTTATCAAGATACCAAAAGTTTGAAGTGGTCTCCAAGCAAACCTACAAAACAATTAAGTTTGATTTGGTACCCAATGTGCTTTGGGTCCATCATAGTTAGTTCTTTTCCTTACCCACACATAATGCCCACTTGGAACACTAAAGTTTCTTATATATCAAGCATTAGGTGTGTGACCTTTAATACCACAATAGAAACAAGTAGGTTCAAAATTACATATATATCTAAGAGGATAAGATTTATTCTTAACAACTCTTTCATTTTTAGGATAATGATGAACTACTTTAGGCTTATTCACTTTCTCTTGAATTGGTTGGTTATTAGCCTTAACAAAGATAGTTTTGTTGGGACTTGGTTGAGAAAATTTTGAGAAACCAAGTCCACTTTTATCTTTAGGGTATCTTTGAGTGCTAAGAACCTTTTCCAATCCAACTTGTCCTTTTTCATACCTTTCTAAGACTCTTTTTAATTGAACAATTCGGAAAGAAAGTGATTCACAAGTATTGCATACAAAATTCTGTTTTTGATCACTAATCATCTTTTCTTTTTCATCTTTATGTTCTGTTCTTGCAGGAAAAACCTTACTAAAGATATTTTAGGGATTTGGAGGCTCAAGTGTCGTAACTCAAGCTCCAAGCTTATGATTGTCTTGCTTATCCCGCTGGCGGGAGCCCTATTTATATCATTCCTTCCTTGAAGCTACTTCTTTCCTTCCGTAACTGCCTCAGCTCATTAACCATGGCCTTTTAAGGCAAGGAGTTAGTTGTTACAACTTGTAATCATTCACTAGTAACGTCTCATAAAGACTCTAGGAACTCTTCATCTTCATAACGTCTACTCAATCTTTCATACTGGAATAGCTGCCGGACTACTCCTCGGAACTGAGCCGACTTCATGTCCTTCCCCGAGACCCACGTCGGATAAAGACCTCCTTCCTAAACCCGAGGCCTATCCCGGATCTTCACAGTCTTCCCTCTCAGACATTCATCTCGGCTAAGGATTTTATGCATGATCATAAGCCCCCTTGGTCGGTCGGTTTCCAGCTCCTTGAATCCGTGTCAACCAAACAATTTGAACTCCCTAATCCCTTGGCGAGATGTGCCTATTTTTTGAATTTTCTCAAATAGTGCAGCACGTGACCCACGTGATACCAGCCCAACGGTCACCTGTGCTTTTGCATGATTGCCCTATAAATAGGGAATACCTGATTTTACGCCTCCTTTCCCTCCAATTCATTATATTTCATTTATTTGCTTTCCACGAATTCCTCCTCTACATATTCTCAACCCTACTGCAATCCTTGCCGTCAGACGCTTCAAAAACCCTCATACCAATCAGTCAATCATCAACTCAGGTACCCTCTTTTCTTTATACTTTTTGTTTCAATCCTAAACATGGTCGTTATTAGGGAATGCGATGACTTCGGTCGCAAAATCCATTTAGGAGACGAGGAACGAAAAACCCTGTTCGAGGAATGCATGTGTGAGATGAGAGATGTCAAAAAAGTGACTGACCTAAAGAGAGTTGGACGGGTTTGTCTGTTTTTACTCGAAAGTGATTCGACCGACTCTTGTGTTCGTGGAGCTAATAATGGAAACCAACCGTCTGATCAAAGGGGAAGCCGTTGGCTTTAAGAGAACCCTAATACAAGATGAAGAAATCGCTGCACTTCGTTCTCTACAGAGTATCTCGTCTACAGGAGACGAAGATGATGTGATTTTGGAATCCTGTGAATCTGGAGAGAGTGTCTGTATGATCCGTCCCCAGGGAGTTGAGATGGAGTGGTTTTACTTTTATACAGGAGTGATCGAGGAATTTGGCATTCAATTCCCACTCTCCGACTTCGAAACTGATATCCTCCGTACCATTAACCTGGCTCCCTCGCAACTTCGTCCCAACAGCTGGGGCTTCATCCGGGCCTTCGAAGTGATTTGCCGAGCCCTATCCATAACCCCCACCATTGGTTTGTTCTTCTCTTTTTTCGAAATAAAAAGCACAGAACTCGGAAACTGAGTTGCCATCAGTGGCATCCCGAAAAGAAGTTTCCTCCAAGCCTATACCTCCAATTTTAAAGGCTATAAAGAGCGTTTCCTCCGAGTAAGATGTGGGTCTCATTGCCCCTATGTTATTTATGGTTCGGATGGGCATCATAAGTTCCCACTCTACTGGACTTGTGATCCGCTTCCTATTTCCGGTTTTGACTATGATAGTCTGAGTGATACCGAGATCCAATCCTTAGAAATCCTGGACTCTTTCAGACCGATCCGGGTCAAGGATTTACTTGCCTTATCTCCCGGGGAAGTCCTCGACTTCCTAGGTAAGTTCTTTTTTGTTTAACTTTATTCTACTTCTCTTTATTTGTATGCTTAATCTTCTGTCCTTGTTTTATTTTCCACAGACAAAATGACTGATATGTCAGTGAAAGAACAGAAGAAGTTGATGGCCGCGGCTCGCGCCGCTCGTATGGATGCCGGTGGACCCTCCGAGTCCAAGTCCAATTTGGCCGGCCTGGAAGTGCGCCATCCGAAGAAAAAGAAAAACTTCACGACCCGTGATCCTGCTCCAGAAACAATCATTCTCCCTGCCTCCCCCCTGAAGCGCCCTGCAGAACCAGAACCAGCCCCCGAGTCTCTCCCAAAAAAGCTGAAGACCGTGATGGGGAACGAGACCAACTCGGCAGACTGGGCCATCTCCAACTTGCTAAAGGACACTGGAGGTAGTCATAGTTATGCCTCTTCAGAGAATCGGTTCTGGGCTACTGATTTTGATGGCCTCAAGTTTCTGTATGATCATCTGAATGCCACAACTGATGTGAACAAACTGACAAACCTAGGCTCGCAGCAGCTCACCAAGCAACTGAGCTCATATTTGATGAGGTGCGCTGTACTCACCCGAAGTTTGTTCGAGTCTGGTGATCGTGTGGAGAAGAAAAAGACCGATCTGGAGGCAGAGGTCAAAAGGCTAGCTGACAACGAGCAGTTCCTCCTCAACGCCAATGATGTTTTCAAGAATAAACTCAAGGAAGCTGCCGATGACATCACAAGTCTTGAAGGGAAGAACTCAGAAGCCAGCAAACGGATAAAGACCTTGGAGGATGAGCTCGCCCAGATGTCTACCAAGTTCCAGGATTCTGAAAAATCATGCTCCGAACTGAAGGAAGCACTGAAGAAATCCCAGATGGGTATGCTGGATGCCGGGGACCTAGCATTTGACCGTGCCAAAGCTCAAGTCAACTGCTTATACCCCGGCATAGATATCTCGGAGGTTGATTACTTCAAGACCATTGTAGATGGGAAACTGGTGGAGGTTGACGAAGACGACAGCGAGACCACTATTAGCGAAGAAAACGCTAAGGTGGGTGTCGGCGAGGAAAATGCTAAGGTGGTGGATACCGACCCTGCCGACCCCATTTCCTGACTTCGTCTTTTGTTTCCATAGTTAGTCATCCCTTTTGGTGGATGCATTTTGCATTTTGAATATTCGCCCTGCTGGGTTTATGTAACTTGTACTTTTTTGGAATATTTGCCCTGCTGGGCTATTTTAATTGTTTCCCGAGCTTTTCGCTGCTAATTTCCGAGTATATATTTTTCATATATTACGAACTTTTATGTAGCACTTACGAGCCCCCCAAGCCATAGGATGCAACAAGCAATCCTAGTGGTTTTAGAGAGACACACATAACAATTGTTCGTAAAAATGCTTTATCCGTTTTGAAGGTCGCTCCAAGGAGGAACAGGACCTTTCCGTGATTTAAAAAGACGATCCCGGACTGAGCTTTAACAGTCTCAAGCGAGGTTGACCAAGGAGTATTCCCCATGGGAACAGAGCCTTTCCGTGACTGAAAGACGATCATAGACCGAGCTTAGCAGTACGTCGCCATAGGGTTCAGAGCCTCAAGCGAGGTTGACCAGAGGGTTCAGAGCCTCTATAGGGATGATCCGAGGCGGTTTTGAGCCCAACCGAGGTTGACCAAGGAGTATTCCCCATGGGAACAGAGCCTTTCCGTGGCTGAAAGACGATCATAGACCGAGCTTAGCAGTACGTCGCCATAGGGTTCAGAGCCTCAAGCGAGGTTGACCGGAGGTTTGAGCCTCTATAGGGATGATCCGAGCGGTTTTCAAAGCCCAACCGAGGTTGACCAAGGAGTATTCCTCATGGGAACAGAGCCTTTCCGTGACTGAAAGACGATCATAGACCGAGCTTAGCGATGCGTCGCCATAGGGTTCGAGCCTCAGCGAGGTTGACGGAGGGTTGAGCCTCTATAGGGATGATCGAGACGGATTTTGAGCCCAACCGAGGTTGACCAAGGAGTATTCCTCATGGGAGCAGAGCCTTTCCGTGGTGAAGGCGATCATAGACCGAGCTTAGCGACGTCGCCATAAGTCGCCTGGATCGGAAGCTACAATTTCATTAGATAGATGCCTCATTAAAAACCCTGGCCCTTGCCTAGGGAAAAGAGTACACCAATTATTTTTGCATAAACATATTTAACTAAAATAAAACTTAAGACTTGCAACATTCCAAGTCCTTGGTAATTCTGATCCGTCCAACGTCTCCAATTTATAGGCTCCGTTTTGCAATCCTTCTTGGTAGGATCGGTTATCTTCTTAAGTACCAAATCTCCAACCTTGAACCCTCGTTGCTTCACCCGTAAGTTGAAACGTCTGGTCATTCTCTATTTGGCTGCCATCTCCCTGACATGGGCCATGTCCCTTATCTCGTCTAAGAAATCCGCCTCTTCATTCAAAGCCTGGTTATTAGCCTCCTCTTCAAAATTTTCTCGACGCCAAGAGGGTAAAACCACCTCTACCGGAATCATGGCATCAGCTCCAAAAACCATCCGGAAAGGAGTCTCTTGAGTTGTGGAATGGATTGTGGTATGGTATGCCCATAAAACTTCGTGTAAACATTGCGCCCACAACCCCTTGGCCGAATCCAGCTTTTTCTTTATTGCATTCAGTATGACCTTGTTGGCCGACTCAGCCTGCCCATTTGCCTGTGGATGTTCTACAGATATAAACTTGTTTTGAATTCCGAGATCCCCACAGAATTCCACTACCGAAGAACTTGCGAATTGTGTTCCGTTATCCGAGACAATGACCCGAGGTAGTCCAAAACGGCAAATGATGCTTCTCCAATAAAAATGCCGAACCCGATCCGCCGATATCCGGGATACAGCTTCTGCTTCCACCCACTTAGTAAAATAATCCACTGCCACGATCAAGAACTTCAATTGTCCCGGAGCGACTGGAAATGGTCCCAGGATGTCAGCCCCCCACTGATAGAAAGGCCACGGCACCATAACGGTGTGTAAGAACTCGGATGGAGTGTGAATGGCTGGAGCGAACGTTTGGCATTTTGAGCATTGTGCCACGTATTCTTGGCAATCTTTTGTTAAAGTGGGCCAGTAATACCCGGCCCTTAAGATCCGACAAGCCAAAGCCCTTCCTCCTCCATGATTTCCACAAGCTCCCTCATGAACCTCTTGCATCACTGTTGACATATCCTCTTCTAACACACAACGTAACATGGGGGCTGCACGACCCAACCGGTATAGTTTTTCGGACTCCACTACAAACCGGGACGAAATCTTCTTGATTCGTTTGGCCTTCTCTCTATCTTCAGGTAACATATCTTGTTGTAGATAGCGGACGATCGGGCTCATCCACCCGTCGTTTCCCTCACGAATTGCCAGGGATTCTCCTTTTTCAACACTGGGGACGGGAAGTACCTCACGGATGACCGATTTGTTTACCCCGGAATCCTTAGAACTAGCCAACCGAGATAAAATATCGGCTCGAGTGTTTTCTTCCCGGGCCACATGACATATTTCAAAAACCTCAAACTGCCGACTTAATGAAACGGCTTGCTGCAAATATTTCTCCAGAATAGGGTCCTTTACCTGAAACGACCCGTCCACTTGCCCGGCTACCAATTGTGAATCGGTACGAACCAGCAAGTGTGTCACTCCTACTTCCAAAGCTAGCCTCAGACCGGCCAGCAAAGCTTCATATTCTGCTTGATTATTACTTGTAGAAAATTCGAAACGCAAAGAGTATTCAAGAACCATCTCTCCTGGACCTTCCAGGACTACCCCTGCGCCACTGCCTTTGAGATTAGAGGAGCCGTCAACAGACAGAATCCACTTTTGAGAAAAGTTCTCTCCCGGCGGGGAGACAAGTTCTACCATGAAGTCAGCTAAAGATTGGGATTTGATACTGGTACGAGGACTGAAACTGATCTCATACTCCGATAGTTCCACGGCCCATGACACCATCCTTCCGGCCAAGTCCGGCTTCTTGAACACCCGCTTCAAAGGAAAATTAGTCTTCACCTGGACGGGGTGCCCAAGGAAGTAATGTCTGAGCTTTCGTGCGGTGGTCACAAGCGCCAATGCCAACTTCTCTATCTTCTGATATCTGATCTCTGCTCCTTTTAGCACCTTGCTCACAAAGTACATTGGACGCTCCCCATCATCCGTGTCTTGCACCAACACAGAGCTGATTGCCCCCTCAGTTACTGCCAGGTAAAGTGTCAATTGAGAGCCGTCTTTGGGTCTGACTAATACCGGAGGCGCCGACAATAATTGTTTCACCCCTTTGAAAGCTTCTTCACATGCTTCCGTCCACTTAAACTGCGCTCTCTTCTTAATTGCCGAGAAGAAATGAATGGACTTGTCACCTGCACAAGATAAAAAACGAGACAACGCGGCCAAACGACCGGTTAGCTGCTGCACTTCTCGTATCGAGGTCGGACTCCGCATGTCAATGATCGCCTGGCACTTATCTGGATTAGCTTCGATACCACGATTTGTGAGCATGAAACCCAGGAACTTGCCGGCTTGTACCCCAAATGTACACTTATCCGGGTTCAAACGCATATTGAATTTCCGCACCGCCGCGAAGGTCTCTCTAATATCTATCACATGATCCACTCCTGACGTGGTTTTTATCACCATGTCGTCTACATACACTTCTATATTCCGACCAATCTGAGGAGCAAACACCATATCCATCAGTCTCTGGTAGGTCGCGCCGACGTTCTTCAAACCAAATGGCATGACGCTGTAATAGAAATTCTTTCGCTCCGTCATGAAGGCTGTTTTGGACGCATCAGCCGGGTTCATCCAAATTTGGTTGTACCCCGAGTACGCATCCCAGAAACTTAGGAGGCGAAACCCGGAGGAACTGTCGATCAACCGATCAATGTGAGGGAGAGGGTAAGGATCCTTCGGGCATGCTTTGTTCAAGTCGGTGAAGTCTACACACATCCTCCACTTGCCATTTTTCTTCTTCACCATAACGACGTTTGATAGCCAAGTTGGGTATTGCACTTCTTTCACGAAACCGGCTTTCAACAACTTTCCTACTTCCTCTGAAATGGCTTGTCCCCTCTCTTCCCCCATCTTTCGCTTCCTTTGTGACACCGGTTTGATTCCGGGATCAATTGACAAATGGTGACACATGATCTCTGGGTCTATGCCCGGCATGTCTGATGGCTTCCAAGCAAAGAGGTCTAGATTTTGCCTTAATATCTGGATTATTTCGATCTCCTCTTCCTTTGTCAATTGCGTTCCGAGATGGGTAATTTGAGAGGGCAACGGGCCGATCTGAACATCTTTGACCTCCTCCTGAGGAGTAAGTCCTTCATCGCCCGTCCCTTCCCTTGGATCAATATCGACCATGCCGACCTCGTGCTTCGGAGAGGCCTCTGATGGACCCGACCTTTTTTTAGCCTTCAAACTGTCCTTATAACACTTCCGAGCCAACCCCTGGTCTCCACGAATAACCCCGACTCGCCCGTTGCCGAGGGGATACTTCATAGTCAAGAACAGTGTTGATAATACCGCCTCGAGCGCATTAAACGAAGGTCGCCCGATGATAATGTTGTAGGGTGACGACGCATTAACCACCAAATACCTAACCTGAACGGATTTGGCACTACGCTTCTCCAAAGTAGTTAGCACGGAAGATACCCCGAACACACGCACGGAGAACCCGACAAGAGTTCCGCTGAAAGGTAACAACTCATTTGGTTCGAAACCCATCCCCTTGAAGGCCTCCCAGTAGAGGACGTCCGCAGAGCTTCCCGGATCGATCAAGACGCGTTTAACGCCCCAATCCCAGATCTGCACCTCAATCACCATGGGATCGTTCTCATGTGGTAGAACTTCTTTGGCATCTTCCCCCGAGAAGGTTACCACCCCGGTATCAAACCTCGAGGTTCCGATTCGAAGTACTTGCCCGGAGCTTCGAGCATATCTTTTTCTGGCGGAACTAGTGGAGCCACCTCCTGCAAAGCCCCCTGAGATAGTGTTGAGAGTATGCCGGGTTGACCTTGCTTCTTTCACCTCTTCCACTGCCTTACCCTTTTTCTTGGACCGGGAATCAGAAACCGAATCTCGTCGCGGGGATGAATCTCGCTTGCTGGTCCGCCCGGGGTCTTCTTTCACATATGTTGACAGTTTTCCTCTTTGAATTAATTTTTCAATTTCCCTCCGCAAGTGCACGCAGGACTCCGTGGTGTGTCCCTTCAGACGGTGAAACTCACACCATGCTCCCGGATCACTCCCTAGAACTGTGTTAACATTCCACTTGCTGTTGTAAGGTGGAGTGAGCAGCTTCAAATGATTGATGTCCCAGAGGATATCTTCCCTTCTGGTATTGAGGGGTGTAAACGTCTCCCTGGAGCCGAAAGCCGATCGGGGACGCGGATGGGGTCGCCTGTCACGAGTTCGTTCACGGGTGGTGGCAGCATCCCATGGTCGGGCCCGTTCGTCACGTCCCGTTCCCCTGTCTTTAGAATCTCGAGCACTTTTCTCCATGTTACTTTCCTCCCCTTTCACGTAGCACTCGGCCCGAGTAATGATCTCGTCCATGCTCTTGGCAGGCTTTTGGGCTAAGGACTCATTGAACTGGCCGGCTTTGAGGCCATGCTGGAATGCGACTACAAATATCTCTTGATTAGGATGTGAGACCTTGATAGTCTCCTCGTTGAATCTAGCCATGAAATCCCGGAGCGATTCGGAAGGGCGTTGTTTCACGTTGAAGAGGGAGGTATTGGCCATCCTCCCAGACTGCCTGAGACAAAGGTTGCGGCTCCAGGGGCTCTACTTCTTGATCTTCTGCTTCATCCAAGCTCTTCAGTTGAAGGGCTTGAACGTTATCCTGAAGTGTTTCGTTATCTTTGGCGCAGTCGCCGATCATGGCCGATGGCGAGTAAGATCCGGCGGATCTGTTGGTGATGCTTGAGACATTGTCGTCTGTAAGTGGTTATGTGCGGCCTGGGAATGATTTCACCGAGGCCCTACGGTGGGCGCCAAATGTTCTTGCAGGAAAAACCTTACTAAAGATATTTTAGGGATTTGGAGGCTCAAGTGTCGTAACTCAAGCTCCAAGCTTATGATTGTCTTGCTTATCCCGCTGGCGGGAGCCCTATTTATATCATTCCTTCCTTGAAGCTACTTCTTTCCTTCCGTAACTGCCTCAGCTCATTAACCATGGCCTTTTAAGGCAAGGAGTTAGCTGTTACAACTTGTAATCATTCACTAGTAACGTCTCATAAAGACTCTAGGAACTCTTCATCTTCATAACGTCTACTCAATCTTTCATACTGGAATAGCTGCCGGACTACTCCTCGGAACTGAGCCGACTTCATGTCCTTCCCCGAGACCCACGTCGGATAAAGACCTCCTTCCTAAACCCGAGGCCTATCCCGGATCTTCACAGTCTTCCCTCTCAGACATTCATCTCGGCTAAGGATTTTATGCATGATCATGTTCTTTTTCAATAGTTTTAACTTTTTCTTCTAAAGATGAAATTAATTTCTTTTGAGATGAAATAGTTTTGTATAGAATTTTGCATTCATTTAATAGTTCATCTATAGCACCTTGTGCATCATTATCATAAAGAGAGTTATCATGACTAACCTCGCCTTCTTCATCTTCGGAATTGTGTGTTGCTATAAATGCAAGATGTGCATGTTCTTTATCTGATAATGAGCTTATTTCATTATCATCCCATGCTATATATGCTTTCTCTGGCCTTTTGTCCTTCTTTCCTTTGAAATGTTTATTCTTCCTTTCAAGTGTAGGGCATTCACTTTTGACATGACCTTTTTCTCCACATTCAAAGCATTTAATTTTCCTTGATGGTGCTTCCATTTTAGTGATCTCCTTTTTCTTTTCTTTTCTTAGAAATTTTTCAAACTTCTTGATAAAAGCTTCATCTTCACTACTAGTGGATTCATCCTCTTGATTGCTATCATGATATTTGATCCTTGTCTTTAAAGCAATGTCTTTTGAATCTCTTACTTGGATTTCATGTTTTTCAAGTCTTCCAAGTTCCGTTTCATATTCTTGAAGTTTTCCGAATAATGTTGCGGAAGTCATAGTTGCTAGACTTTTCTTTTCGGATATTGCCGTCACTTTTGGTTGCCATTCCCTAGTCAAAGACCTAAGCACTTTAAGATTTAATTCATCGTTAGTTAAAGTCTTACCGAGTGCCTTCAAATGGTTTGTCAAGTGAACGAATCTCTTTTGCAAGTCAAGGATGGATTCTCCGGCAGCATTCGAATAATTCATATTCTTGACTCAAAGTGTTCAATCTAGACCTTTTGACTTGGTGGTTCCTTCATGATTTTCTACAAGAGTATCCCAAATTTCCTTTGCCGTTGTACATGCCGATATTCGGAAAAATTCATCCATACTAAGAGCACTTTGAAGAATGTTGATTGCCTTTTTGTCGAAGAGAACTTTTTTCTTGTCATCGTCATCCCATGATGCTTTAGGCTTAGATGACCCAACACCATTGACAACACACACCGGAGTGAATGGACCATTCTCAACAGCATTCCATATTTCTTCTCCTTGCGCTTCAAGATGAGCCTTCATGCGAATTTTCCAAAAATCAAAGTATTCACCACAAAACAATGGAGGCTTGTTGTTACTACCACCATCTTTGAAAACCGGATTTGGATTTGCGGAAGCCATTCTGGATCTTTAGGAACAAGTTACCTATAACTTGCTCTGATACCAATTGTAAGTATCAGGTGCGCCTAAGAGGGGGGGTGAATTAGGTATTTAAAAATTATCGGTTGTATATGAATACTTGTACTAATTTTTCTGGTTTGGTATATGAAGTTTTTATAAGTGTTTCTTTACTTTTGGTTATGGTGTGATGAAAGCAATAAAAGCGGAAAGGTAAAGGACACAAAGATATATCCTGGTTCCCCTCACAGATCGAGAGTACTCCAGTCCCCTTTCCAACACGAAAGAGATTTCACTATAGTCAAAATTATCGTACAACCTATTCACACAAATTGTGAGGTCTACTATCTAACCTATAGGGAGACCAAAGGTTCTTAAAACCTTTAAGATCTAACAACACTATGTGCAAGAAGAACAATCCTCTTCAATGCACAACTTGTTTCCAACAATCCTGGACAACAAGAAAAACAATAAATGTGTTTGAATTTATACAAGAGATTTTGAAGTTTGTAGTATACTATATCAATCTTGAATTGATCTTCCTCTTCAAGCAAACAACTTTTCTCAATGATGTAATACAAGTGTTCAATGAATGATATGAATTTTCTCTTAGTTTTCAATGAAAAATAAGAGAAAATTTCAATAAAAATTCTTGTTTTTTGACAACACTTGAATTTTTTGAAAGATAAGATAATTTTGAACGTTTAAAAGTTGCAAGATGAAGAAGGTAATTTAAATCTGAAAATTATGCAGTTTATATAGTCTCTATACACCTTTACAAAAGTGTATAATCATATGAAAAATTGCCATGCTTCAACACAAAGAACCCATGAAAAATCTGCCCAAAAAATAAAAGTATTTTTCATACTGGTTCGTGGGAAACCGGTTCCCTCCAGGAGAACCGGTTCTCTTGAACCAACGTTTAAAAATTTGAATTTTACACAGGGAACGGTTCCCAGTGGGAGAACCGGGTTCCCATACAAATTCGAGGGCATGGTTTTTTAGGATTTGGGTAACCGGGTTCCCATATAGAGGAACCGGTTCCCAGCTCAATTTTTCTTAAAAATTGTTTTTCAAAAATGTTCTAACTTGATTTTGAAATGTAAAATATTTTTAGCAAATTTATGGATGCATGGATTATTTTGTGAACACTTGTATGCATAGAGAAAGGTTGAATGTATTATACCTTGACATTTGATTTATTTGATGACTTGAGCCATTCCATTTTGCAATCTTTTTACTTGAGACTTTTTCCATTCTTTTGTCATGATCATTTGCTTCTAAAAGATGTCTTCATCAAAACTAATATTTGGAGAGGCTTGACTTCACAAGGGGTGCATGTGTGATGAGAGTGTGTCAAATTCAGATATTTTATCTTGGAGTTATGAGTGATCTATGTCCAATTTTATCTTGCCATACACGCCTAATTACTAGCAGTTTATAGGGTGCGGAAAATAAATTGCGGAAAGTAAAGTGCGGAAAAGATAAAGTCCTACGCTATTACATGGCTTTGGGGCAGATACATAATTGAAAGTGCGGAAAATAAAAGTCCTAATTAAACTATTACATCTCATAGGGAATTAAATAATTGGAAGAGAAAAGCAATAAAAATTGTCCGAAACGATATAACCTGTGAAAAGATGCAATATTGGAAAACGGAAGAAAATTGCATAAGAGGAAAATGTTAGTAAAAATAAGTATTTTTGAATGAGAAAAAGTTTTTGTGTTAATAATGACATTAATATAATAAAATAATTTTTGGGATTTTTTGGAGTTAATTTGATAATTTAAAAACAATTAAAAGTCATTTAAATGATTAATTAGCAATTAAATTAAATATGCATGCAAAAATAATAATTTTAATTTTAAAAATTAAATAAAGATTTTTCTGATGATTATGCAAAACATAAATATTTTTGGTGTTTTTTAAATGCATGATAAAAATATTAGAATATAAATTAAAATGCATGGAAAATATTAAATAAAAATAAGAAAATATGAAAAATAGAGTTAGTTTGTAAAAGAGAAAAAAAACATTGGTCTTGCCAGGGATCGAACTGGAGACCTTGGAGAGCATCTTTTCATCCCAACGCCTTAACCAACTGAGCTAGAGCGTCCATGTGTTAGGAAAATACAACGAATTGTTTTTAAACGAAATCCCCTCCTGGGAATTCAAATTCACGCGCAAAGAACATCATCTTCTTCGTTTGAATTTCTGGGAATTTTGCGTCGGTCTTGCTCGACGCTAAGGCCCCTGCAAACATCAAAAATCCAGCACAAGCAATATAAATGAAATCTAAAGGCATGGTTCGATTGGAAACATTGCTCTGAACACGATGGTGGTGTTCTTTTTGTCCAATTTAACCGATTTAGGAAAACCCCAAACTGGTTCAAAAAACCCTAATCATGGTAATTCATGTTTCAGGCCATGGAAATGCAATTAAACTATCCAGAAAGTTTTCAAGCTTCGTTCTAAACACAAAACAAACAACAAAACATGTTAAAAATGCATGATAAACAAAATTCAATTTTTGAAAAAGTGTGACAAACTGAAATCGTGTTAGCTTGATTCTTGATGTTTTTGAATGATGTAAAGGTCTGGAATGCTTCAGGAGATGTCAAGGAACGTGTTTGGATGCTCAGAATTGGCTGAATCAAGCTGGAACTAGGGCTGCCACTTGCTTGCAACACACGGTTTTTTTGAGTTTGATTAGGGTTCTTCCAAGCAATTTTTCTGTTCTAATTCATGTGATATGCATTGTATATTTATAGTGGATGGATTTAGGTCTGAATTCAAGAGAAAATCATGAGCCAATCAGTGTAAAAAAATTTGATTTGGTATGAAATCAAATCTTCCTTTTTTGATCCAATTTTCATCAATTCCTTGCCAAATCAAAGCCAATTTCAAAATTGACAGCTTTTATGAGTTGCTTGGACCTCAAGAATGAGAGAAAAATCCAATTTGCATTTAATTTTGATTTTATACCTTATCTTTTAATTTAATTAGTATTTAAATGAATAAAATCCAAATTAAATAGAAAAATAAAGCTAAAATTCGTGGCATTGGGCTTGGATGTTCCAAATTGTCTAAGGAACAAGTTTGAATGAAGAAAAACTAGACCCATTTGCAAAATTTTGGATTTTAACAAGTATCTCTCTTTGTGCACTTCTTCAAAAATGCCCAACTTGTGCAAGGTGTATTTTGCTCAATTTTCCACATTTTTTAGTGTTCTTGGACTTTTTAGAAAGCTCTGATTGTCCTCTAACCAACCTCTTTGGTTTCATCTCAATTGGAGTTTCCATGCTCAATAAATATTCAAAACAAAAAGTTGACTTTTTGTTGACTTTGAAAAGGACCTGTAATGTTTTGATCCATACCTTCCAAATGAATCATTTTTTGAACATTCTTGTGAGACATGAAGTTGTAGAGAATTGAATTTCCTTCAAAATGAGAGGTGGTGGAAAACTTTCTGAGAAAGTATGAAGAAGTTATGCTCAGTCAAAGTTCAGTTGACTTTTCATTGGAAAACCCTAATTTGGAAAGTTTGACTTTTTAGCAAATCTTGAGTTTTCTTGATGAATCATGATCAACCCTTGATCAAATGATGAATGTAACTTCAAACTGAGGATGTTGACCAAAAATCATGAAGTTTGACTGTATGTTGACCACAGTTGACTTTTTGTCCAATACAATTGATTTACAACCATCTGAGCAATTGTCTGAGGGAACTTGACTTGTGAGGCTTGAAACTTGTCATGGGGAATCTTTGAAGCATATGAGGAGGCATGATGACCATTGGAGATGTTGGAAGTCCATCTGGGGCTGAGAATTGCCAAACCCTAGTTTGGGTTGATTGTCTAAGAGAGGGTTTGTCTGATCAACCCTTGAGGAATCCTTGAGTATGGATGTATGCAATGTCTTGAGAAGTAGGAGGGAAAATTTTGGGGTATGACAGCTGCCCCTATTCAATCTTCTTGTACTGGAAGGGTTAGATTGGCATGTTCGCCTTTCGTGACCTGGAGGTAGAAGATGATTGAACACTCGAGTACACCTGAAAATTTGCACTCGCTGTTGGTTGATGATGCGGGAATGGGCTTACAGATGCCATTTGGAGAAAGTTGGAGACTTTGCTGGGGAATGAGCCGTACGCTAGGCTCGAGTTTGTTGTTTGAAATAGGAGAATCATCGGATATGGGCTTAAGATGCCATCTGGGAAGAATGATGTTGGGGAATGAGTCGTACGCTAGGCTCTGTAGACGTTTCTGGAAGGAGCATGGAGATGGGCTTAAGATGCCATCCGGGGGGAGTCGTATGTTAGATTTCGTGTTCACCTTTTGAATGAAGTTATTGATTTGTATTGATTTTTAACCAAATATGCAGCATTCCAAAAGTGGGGAAATATTGATAAGTGGTCGGAGATGGGCTTAAGATGCCATCCAAGGCAACTGAGTCGTACGCCAGACTCTGTAGCTGCTGTTGATAATCAGAGTAGATCTTCGTGTCGACCATTCTGGGGGGATAGTAGTTGGCAAAGCGTGGATATTTTCCCTATTGCACATCGAGTGTTGATTCATTGCCTGTTATCGGAGGATAACTTGTGATCGTTCGGATAGGGTTTCCCGTCTAGCTTCGGGTATTAATCCTGGATCCGCTGTTGGAGAACAGCGAGGGTGGTCGTTCGGATAACTTTCCCGTCTGGATTCGGGTCTTAATCCTGGACCAGTTGTCGGAGGACAACCAGGGCGGTATTTTTAGATAGTTTTCCCGTCTGGATTCGGGTCTTAATCTTGGACCTGTTTGCGTCAGAAATGACTTTCACCTGCTTTGGAGAAAACAAGAGAAACTTTGATAGAATATCTGTTAGTTTTATGCAAAGTATGATGCATGACAATGTGTATGAATGACATATGCATATATTATGATTTTATGAGTAATGTATGAATGATAGATGTTGTGGTATTTCAAAACATATCCATCTTGAAGAAGATGCGGATGTTCTGCTTGAGGATTTCTGACTTCTATTTGGGAATGAAACGGATGGAAACCCTGAGAAGAAAAATAATTTTGATTCCTCCGATGCACTATCTGACCAAGTCTAGGGCCTAGATACTATTGAGGCTGGTAGAGGTCGAGAGACGCGCTGTTGAGGATCTTGTGTATAGACCCTGCTGAGGGGGATCTAGAAGGTACACTACTGGGGATCTTACGCGTAAATCCTGGCGGAGAGTATTTGATAGTTGCTGGGAGACCGGGTTAGAAGGACCTGGAGCCCGTTGAAATCTCTGGCTGGGGAATAAAAGATGTAGGTTTCCTCCGATGTACTATCTGACCAAGTTTCAGGTCTGGATACTGATGCTTCCGGGGGAATGATGATTGTCAAGAGATATTTTTCTGGGGATAAATAACTCTGCTGGTGATGAATTGTTACTGCTTGGAAATCTGTTGTCACATGGTTTAGTTGAGTGGAATCACTGCTCGGGGACTAACGTATATTGGGAAGGTTTGTTGTGGCGACACCTCTGTGGGATCATGCTCTGCGGGAATGCTTTGGTGACTTTCGTCGTCATCTCAATTCCTGGAGCCTGTAGTAATTACTTTTGTATGTTCACTTTTCGCATGTTTGTGAATAGATTTTTATTGTCAGATGCATATAATCATTCAAAGCAAACGTTGGACTTTATGCAAACAACAACAGTAAAGAGAAAGAAACTTGTATTTATTTGAAATGTGGCGTATGGCCAAGTAGTTTGTACACAAGAAAAGTAAAAATCTATGCGGAAACAATCTCGTCGAGTTCCAACTATGCTAGTACTCATATATTTTGACTATCTCATCTCCTTGCTGTCAGTAGAAAGTGAGTGGATTGATTTTCTCCATTTGAATCTTGAATGCTGATAGTAGTCTGTAGATAGGTGATCGGGCGAGACATAGTAAATGCGCTTAAATCTAACTTTTGCCTAGACCGCCCTTCGGGTTTTCAGTCTACCGGGATACCCTTTTTTGCCCAAGCCGCCTTTTCAGGTTTTCGACTTGTCGGGTGTACACGTTTTGTATATATCCTTAACTTTTGCCTGAACCCTTTTGGTTCGCTAGGATGCCCTTATTTTTGCCTAAGTCAGTCGACCTAGCGGGTCACTTTTATGCGTAGTATTTTTTGACTATGTCTGCATTCACAGGGTGTGGGAAGTCTTCACCATCCATGTTGCTAAGTATCATAGCTCCGAGGAAAATCATCTTGACTACAAATGGTCCCTCATAGGTGGGAGTCCATTTGCCCCTGGGATCACCTTGTGGAAGAATGATGCGCTTGACTACTAGATCACCGACTTGGTAGACTCGGTGCTTGACCTTCTTGTTGAATGCTCTGATCATTCGCTTCTGATAAATCTGTCCATGGCAAATGGATGCGAGTCGTTTCTCGTCAATCAAGTTAATCTGGTCAAGGCGAGTCTGGATCCAATCGTCTTCACCTATCTTTGCATCCTGGAGGACTCTGGTTGAAGGTATCAGAACCTCGATGGGTAGGACTGCTTCCATACCGTACACAAGAGAGAAGGGGGTTGCCCCTGTTGATGTTAAATGATGGTGCGATAACCATGAAGAGCGAATGGTAACATCTCATGCCAATCCTTGTAAGTCACTGTCATCTTCTGTATGATTTTCTTAATGTTCTTGTTGGCGGCTTCCAGAACGCCATTCATCTTAGGCCGATAAGGAGAAGAGTTGTGATGTTTGATCTTGAACTACGTGCAAGAGTTCGGTGATCATTTTATTGTTGAGATTAGAGCCATTATCTATGATAATCCTTTCGGGAGTGCCATACCGACAGATAAGATTATGCTTAATGAAATGAGCCACGACATTCTTGGTAACAGATGCGAACGAAGCTGCTTCTACCCACTTGGTGAAATAGTCAATTGCCACAAGGATGAAACGATATCCGTTGGAAGTTGTGGGCTTGATTTCTCCGATCATGTCAATTCCCCACATTGAAAAAGGCCAAGGAGTTGTAAGAACATTCAACGGCACTGGAGGTACGTGCACTTTGTCTGCATAAATCTGGCATTTGTGACAAGATCGAGCATAGCGGTGACAATCAGCTTCCATGGTGGACCAATAGTAACATGTTCTCAGTATCTTTTTAGCCATGGTATGTCCACTGGAGTGGGTACCAAATGCGCCTTCGTGTAACTCTTCCATGATACGTTCCGCTGTTTTCCGGTCTACACAGCGGAGTAAGCACAAGTCGTGGTTGCGCTTGTATAAGATGCCGTTGCTGAGGAAGAATTTGGATGCAAATCTTCTCAAGAACTTCTTATCGTTGACAGATGCCCCTGCGGGATACTCCTGAGTCTCAAGATACCTCTTCACGTCATAGTACCAAGGTTTCTCTTCTGTGTCAAGCTCATGACAATATGCTGGTTCGTCAAACTTCTCAATAATGATCTGGGGAGCCTCGTTGTCCCATCTGACCTTGAACATAGACGACATAGTAGCCAATGCGTCTGCCAACTGATTCTCTTCTCGTGGAATGTGATTGAAAGTGATCTCTTCAAAGTAGGGGATCAAACTCAGAACATGCTCTCGATATGGAATGAGATTCGGATGCTTCGTATCCCACTCGCCCTTAATCTGACCGATCACTAAAGCTGAGTCTCCATACACTTTCCAGAATTTGATTCTTAAGTCAATAGCAGCTTTAATACCCATGATGCACGCTTCATATTCGGCCATGTAGTTAGTGCAACTGAAACATAATCTGGCGGTGAAAGGAGTATGTCCGCCTGCAGGGGATGTAATGATGGCGCCAATGCCATTGCCAAGTGCGTTCGAGGCTCCATCAAAGACCATAGTCCATCGGGATCCTTGTTCAGGTCCTTCGTCTGGGCCTGGTTCCTCGCAATCTGTAACTAGTAAAACATCTTCGTTTGGAAATTTGAACTGCATAGACTGATAGTCATCTATAGCTTGATGAGCCAAATGATCGGCTACTACACTCCCTTTGATCGCTTTATGAGAAGTGTATTGGATGTCGTATTCTGTCAAGATCATTTGCCATCTTGCTATTCTTCCGGAGAGAGCTGGTTTCTCAAAGATGTATTTTATCGGATCCATCTTGGAAATCAACAAGGTAGTGTGAGTCAACATATATTGTCTTAGTCGGCGAGCAGCCCAAGCCAAAGCGTTGCAAGTTTTCTCGAGCTGTGAGTATCTTGTTTCACAGTCGGTAAACTTTTTGCTAAGGTAGTATATTGCATACTCTTTTCGACCAGACTCGTCATGTTGCCCCAACACACACCCCATTGAGTTCTCTAACACTGTCAAGTACATGATAAGAGGTCTTCCTTCGGCAGGCGGCATCAGGATAGGAGGATTCTGTAGGTACTCCTTGATTTTGTCAAAAGCGATCTGGCAATCGTCGTTCCATTCTACCACTTGATCTTTCTTTAGTAACTTGAAGATTGGCTCACAAGTAGCAGTTAGATGTGCAATGAATCTGGAAATGTAGTTCAATCGGCCCAAGAAACCTCTGACTTCCTTCTCGGTGCGGGGAGCTGGCATTTCTTGAATAGCTTTAACCTTGGCGGGATCAACTTCAATACCTTTTCCACTGACAACAAACCCTAAGAGTTTTCCGGATCTGACTCCAAAGGTGCACTTGTTAGGGTTAAGTCTTAATCTGTACTTCTCCAACCTATCAAATAGTTTCTGCAAGTGATCGAGATGCTCTTCCTCTGTCTGTGATCGAGCTATCATGTCGTCGACGTAGACCTCTATCTCGTGATGAATCATGTCATGAAATAATGTTACCATAGCACGCTGATAAGTGGCACCCGCGTTCTTCAGTCCGAACGGCATAACCTTGTAACAGAAAGTGTCCCACTGTGTAACAAAAGTAGTCTTCTCCATGTCTTCAGGAGCCACTTTAATCTGATTGTAACCAGAGAAACCATCCATGAAGGAGAAGACCTTATGTTGAGCGGTGTTGTAAACCAGAACATCAATATGAGGAAGTGGGAAATCGTCTTTCGGACTTGCTTTGTTCAGATCTCTGTAATCCCACACACATTCGTACCTTGCCATCCTTCTTGGGCACAGACACCACATTAGCAACCCATTGTGGATAGGAAGTTACAGCTAAGAAACCGGCGTTGAACTGCTTCATAACTTCAGCTTTGATCTTCTCTGACATCTCAGGACGCATGCGACAACCTACATTTCTTGGGAGAAAACCTTCTTTTGTCGGTGATCGGTGCACCACAATATCAATGTCTAGACCTGGCATGTCTTCGTATGACCAAGCAAAAACCTCAATGTAGTATCATAGCATCTGAACCAAACTTTCTTTAACTCTGTTCTCAAGACCCGCTCCTATCTTGATCTCTTTTCTGTCTTCATCAGTACCCAAATTCACAACCTCAACTGACTCTTCATGTGGCCGTATAACTCGCTCTTCTTGCTGTAGTAGTCTGACAAGTTCTCCTGGCACTTCACAATCTTCCTCACTTTCGTCTTCGACTTGGTAGATCGGATTATCGAAGTCATATTTAGCAATAGCATAGCGGTATCAACGAGATTCGGAGTGATTCTGCAGTGTATCACGTGGGTGTGTGTAAGAAACACATAGCTTTTGAAGGGGTGATAAAGTAAAAGAAAGAAAGCAACAATTGAATGCAAAAGTCCAACGATTTTATTGAATGAAAATATGCAAATGACAGATAATAACCCTCACAAACGAGCCATGATGCCCCGGGCAAGGCACTAGGCTTTAGAGTTTATTGTTCAAAACATAGAAAATACGAAAAGCAAAACAAAAACAAGAGAAATTACTCCTGTCTAAAGGAGATTGGTATGACGTCTTCAGTCCTCCAGTTGCTGAGTCCGTTGTCGGGAGTTGGGAAGATCCACTTGCTGATGTCGAAGTCGTTGTCGTTGTCTTCTATAGCATGGATTCCACTTTGGCTGATGCGGAAAGGAAAATGACCGGCACGTTCGCGGTGTATCATCTTCTGACCCTTGATGGTGAAGCCTAAACCAGTTTTGTCAGATTTGAAAGGAAGATCAGGGAGTTGACCCCAAATAGTACTACTTCCTTTTTCAACTGCAGCTTGAGCATCCTTCAGCGAGGCCATCCTGGGTGGAGCTTGTGTAACTTCAGGAGTGACAGGAGAGTCAATAGGCATAACTCTGGGGATTGTTTCAAAAGCTTGACAGGGAGTCTCGAAGAATTCACCCTCTACCTCGAGGTATCGGAATGACTGTAGATGACTGACCATATATTCTTCTTCACCACATACTGAAACAACCTTCCCTTTCACCGGGTATTTCAGCTTCTGATGCAGGGTAGAGGTAACAGCGCCTGCTCCATGTATCCAAGGGCGTCCAAGTAGGCAAGAGTAAGTTGGACGGATGTCCATGACAAAGAAAGTGGAATCAAAATTCTGGGAACCGACTTTAACAGGCAGAATGAGCTCTCCAAGTACTGTTCGCTTAGATCCATCAAAAGCTCTCACGATAATGTCACTGGGTTTCAGAACCAATCCTTCAACATCAAGTCGATCAAAAGCAGTTTTCGGTAGAATATTCAGAGCAGAACTGGCATCCACCAAAACATGAGACAATGTAACGCCCTTGCATTCGACAGAGATGTGCAAGGCTTTGTTGTGTTTCTTTCCGGCAGGAGTCAAATCAGCATCAGAGAAGCCTAGGCCGTTGTTAGCAGCCAGGCTAGCAATACAAACTTCAAATTGATCAGTAGTAGTGTCTTGCGGTACGTGAGCATTCTTCAGAAATTTCACCAAGGCGTTAGCATGAGCCTCAGAGCACAAGAGCAGAGCAAGCATGGAGATCTTGGACGGAGTCTGTCCCAACTGTTCCACAACATTGTAGTCACTCTTCTTGATGATCTTCAGAATTTCTTCAATTTCTTGTTTGGAGGTGTCTTCAGTAACTTCCTTTGGTACTTCTGGCTGAGCAGGATGAGTTACTGGCTCTTTCCCTCTAGCTTGGGGAATAGATTGAATAACTGGAATGCGAGCTGGAGTCGCAATGTCTTTTGGAGGAGAGATATCTGGAGAGAACACTTTTCTGGTTCGGGTCACCTTACTTGATCCGGTGATGTTGTCTATGTTAGGAATGGTAGCTTCAACTGTAAGATCCTCAATGGTCAGAGGATCTTGCTTGACGCCATGATTGTAGACATTAGCTCCATAATTCCAAGGGATGGCCTTGTCAGAGGAATACGGAACTGGCCTGGGAGAGGTAATGATGAGAGGTGCCACTCTAGGCACAGGATCAGCAGAGGAAATCCTTATGGTGTTAACATCAGCATAGTCTTCCGGGAAATCGTCACCCCATCCGGTCGCTTTAACATCTTCAATAGGAATCTTGTAGCTCTCAGGAACAGTGTACTTCACCATGTAATCAAGCTTTCCACTTGGCTTCCCCAAGGTATCCCATGCAGACGGTACAGCTTCATTCACATCGTCGATCTTCAATTTCTTAGACATGTCTTCACACAGACTCTCCACAGGTGGTTTCAGGAATAGTATTTCACGGTTATCCATCATGCACTGAACACGTCTTCTCAACCAAGCACAACCATCAGGTGCGGATGGGCACCAACAACAGCTCTCTGGGCATCCTGGATTGACACCGGCTTGCAGCAAATTCTTCTTAACAGTCATCAGAGGAATGGTCAAGTCATCTATGTTGAAAACATAAGTATCGTCGCCAACAGCATTGGAACTCTTGTCATGGTTAGGCATAGGCGCATTGATCACATTCGGAGTCTCAACAGGAGGGTCAAACTCAATCTGCTTAGCTTCAATCATATCTTGAATCTTGTTCTTCAGAGCCCAACAATCATCAGTACTATGTCCAGGGCTGTTGGAGTGGTAAGCACACTTAGCATTAGGATTGTATCTCGGAGAGGAGGTATTGACATTCTGAGGAGGATCCCTCAAGGTAATCAGCTCTGATTTCAACATGTGTTGCAAGGCTTGCGACAAAGGCATGTTGATCTTCGTAAACTGTCTTCGTGGCGCGTTCTGGTTACGCGCGCTGTCTCGCTGAGGTTGTGCTGATGCAGGATTGGAGATCACAACTGCCCCCACAGATTGAGCACGGTCGGTCTTGGCTCGGCTTTTCTGACCATACACAGCATTAGCTTCTTTCTTACCACCAAAAGATCTCTTCGCAGCATTTGAAGATGACTCTACATGAATCTTCCCGCTCTTTTTACCAGCTTCAATGCGCTCGCCTGTTAATATCAGCTCGGTGAATCCGGATGAAGAGTTTCCAATCAAATGATTGAAGAATGGGCCTGTCAGCGTTCCCATAAACATATCAACCAACTCCCTATTGGACAAGGGTGGTTGAACTCTTCCTGCTAGGTCTCTCCGTTTCTGAGCATACTCCTTGAACTTCTCGTCACGACCCATAGACATGCTCTGTAGTTGCATGCGAGTGGGTGTCCATTCAGCATTGTACTCATACTGTCTGTAGAAAGCATCTGCTAAGTCACTCCAAGTACGGATACGGTCATTCTCTAGCTGATAATACCACTCCAATTGAGTTCCGGACAAACTCTCTTGAAAATAGTGCATCCACAACTTTCTGTCATCAGTGTGGGGGTTGATCTTCTGAACATAGGACTTCAAATGCAATTTTGGACAAGACATGCCATCATACTTGGCAAAAGTTGGAACTTTGAACTTGGGAGGAATCACCACACCAAGAACAAGACTCAGATCATCAAAATTCAGTCCGGACATCTTCATATTTTCCACAGCATTCAAACGATCTTCAAGTTGTTTTTACTTGTCATCTTCATCAGAGTACTGGTCATTATCATAGCAATCTTCTCTTTCTTTCTCAGACTCACGCTGACTGCCTTTTTCATTGCCCTTGACACTCCCCTCATTCTTGACACTTCCTTCAAAGAGCTCTATCCGATTGACCACTTTAGGACAACCTTTGTAACGTCTGCCCATGTTGAGAACACCAACGACCCTCTTCTTTCTGTTGATGAGCTTCTTCAGATCTTCTTGGCCTTGGACCAAGCTGGTGAACATTTCCTGGAACTGAGAATTCTGAGCCTGGAGATCTTTGACGGTAAGAGCCATTTCTGCTAAAATAAATAGCGAGAAAATGAGAAAACCAATCTTCAATGTACCTGTTATGAGATGTTATGCTATGATATGCAATGTTTATGCAGATCCAATGCAATGTTTTCAAGGACCTTAGAGATTTAAATTTGTTAAACAAGCACGAACAAACATTTATTAGTTCTCTTTTTATTATTCTTTTTCTTTTTACGTACAAAAGATAGTTCATAACAATAAAAGAACAAAAATCCTAAAGCTCTAAGTCTCCCATGGGCGCTTCCTCTTGGTGCCGAGGTAGGCCTTGATGCTTCGCTCCTCGTGAAGTAGCTTGGTCAACTCTAGTACGTTCTTCTCGCTTGCATAACAATGAGCTTCAAAGGTATCCCTTTCTTCTTTAAGCTGAATCCAGGATCTCTTCAAGTCTTTAAAATCAGTAGGCATGTCAGGATGGAGAACGATTATAGGTCGTCACCTATAGCAGGTTCCATAATTCTTGGTAAAGCAGTGAATGGCATCATGAGGTTTTGAGCTCGAACTCTCACCCATTTGAGGTAAGGTTCCCAAGGAATGGAGTTTTGGTGCCCCAAAGTCTTGGTATCAGTCTTCTTTACCATGCTCCAAGCGTGTATGAACCTTCGTCGGTAATTCTGGAGATCGTGGTTGTAGTCGAACACAATGTCTTGGAGAAGCATATCATGAGGACCAAACTGACGTAGAGATAAAGAAGGGTTGTAAGTAATACCTCCCCTTATACCAAGTAGTGGTACATTAGGGAATTCTCCACAATGCTCAATGAATATGAAGTCGTTTTGAGAGAAAAGACTCCAACGGATATCTGAATGAGAGAGTGACATTAGCCTTTGAGACCACTTCAATCTTTGCTCGTTCTTCAAAACTGATGGAGGAAGGTGCGAAATAAACCACCTGTAAAGTAACGGTATGCAACACATAAGAGTTCCTTGGCTCTTTGTAGTACGAGTGTGGAGAGAATGTAGGATATCTCCAAGTAAAGTAGGCACAGGATTGTGAGTAAGAAACAACTTGATGGCATTGACATCTATGAATTGATCCGAGTTAGGGAATAGAACCAAACCATAGATTAGCAAGGCCACAATGTCTTCGAATGCATGGAAACTCATAACTTTGAGGAATTCTCGGGATTTCTTAATTAGGAACTTAGCAAGTAAACCATTAACTCCGCTTCTGGTTTCCCAATTAGCTTCAATGTCTGAGCGCTTTAGATGTAATGCGGATGCGATGTCTTCGTACCTAGGAACCTTTTCTAAACCGGTGAATGGCATTTGGTCAAGAATAGGTATCCCAAGTAGCTTAGAGAACTCTTCCAAGGTAGGAACCAACTGATAATCTGGGAATGTAAAGCAATGGTGTTTCAGATCGAAGAACTGGAATAGGGCATGCATCATATTTTCTTCAAAACCGGAGATAACTAAATCAAGTAGATAACCATGTCTTTTAATGAACTGGGCATGATCGGGAATCTCTGAAACCAATTCTTTGAGCTGAGAAGGTATACCCATGAAGTTGATTCGGATAGTCTTTCTAGAAGCCCTAATCCCTACAAAACAGAGCAAAGATAAATCCCTAGGTCCTTGAAATAGTTAGAAATGATATGCAATGCAATGATGTCATGATGTATAGGTTTAAGACTTGCAAGAGGTATAGGTGATTACCCCACCAAAAGTTTGAGTTGGTTCATCCTGTCCTATAATAGTAACCGGGTTCTAGGAATCTCACATCATCGATCTTTCTCGTAGGCGTTTATTTCAATACGACTACCAAGTGGTCGACCGAAAATATCCCAAAAGTCTAATCTCAATGAGCGTAGCATCGAGTATCAGCCAACCTCGGTCTACACCAAAGTCGGCCATCTCACTACCTTCTAATGGCCAAGATGGGTCAATTAAGGTTCTACAAGTTTAGTTAGTGCTGATGACACCACGCAGAAGCCAAATACTATCCTCAACTTGGAAATGAAGAGTATCAGGACATCCAAAGTGTCACACTAACGTAGCCATCATGTTGACCGTTTCGATATACGTCTAACGGTCGCGATGATTTATTGCTACTTACCTAAAAGGAAACCCGGATTCGGGTGTAGGATCCCCCACAAATATAATACCCAAGCAACCCTTAAAGATAAAGCAAGCAAATCAAACAGAAAGCAGTAAAAATGATCTAGAAATACCTAAGGTATTCTCTCTTTTAGGGTGTCTCCCGAGTCGCGATTACATGTCTGGTGAAGCGACTTTGAGATTTTTGTATCGCAAATGTGCGGATAGCAAGAGTCGCCACCGACTTTTCTTTTATCCAATTAAGGGAAGGTGAAAAGAACAGGAAAAGACCTTCGTTAGATTCTGAGTAAGGGAGAAGGTTATGAAAAGGGAAGGTATTAGCACCCTTTTCCATCCGTAGTTATCTACGGGCTCTTAGTTGCTCTTAGATCATTTTTCAAAAGTGTTTTCTGTGTGTTTGACAAAAATGTTTTGAAAAGGCATTTCGCTTTAACTTTGTAATGATTCATGTAGGAATGTATACAAAGTGTTCGGAAATGTTTCGTTTTTGAAAAGAGTTTAAACTATGAAAAAAAAGTGTGTAGTGTGGAAAGTATTTTGATAGAGCAAGCAACTAAAAGTCTTATTACCTACTCAGAATTGGTCGTTTTCATGTTATTTTACGTTCCTTTAGAATAGTGCTATCCATACCATTAGTTGGTAGGTAACCCTATTTGTTGGATATAAGCGGGACATTCGAAGGGACATCGTATGGTCATAGAAGGCAACTTGTAGGAAGTATCCTAGCACATTCGAAGGGACTATCATCATTTTTCGTAGGCGACAATCGAGGATCAAGATCATGTATTCGTAGGCGACATCGTGGGTCTATGATCTATGTATCGAAGGGACTATGATGATTTGTTTTTGAAGGCGACGGTGCTAGAATACCTCTACGTTCGAGGGACTTGACCATTTGAATTCGTAAGGCAACAAGAGAGAATCACCCTAAGGGGTGCATGTGTGATGAGAGTGTGTCAAATTCAGATATTTTATCTTGGAGTTATGAGTGATCTATGTCCAATTTTATCTTGCCATACACGCCTAATTACTAGCAGTTTATAGGGTGCGGAAAATAAATTGCGGAAAGTAAAGTGTGGAAAAGATAAAGTCCTACGCTATTACATGGCTTTGGGGCAGATACATAATTGAAAGTGCGGAAAATAAAAGTCCTAATTAAACTATTACATCCCATAGGAAATTACATAATTGGAAGAGAAAAGCAATAAAAATTGTCCGAAACGATATAACCTATGAAAAGATGCAAAATCGGAAAACGGAAGAAAATTGCATAAGAGGAAAATGTTAGTAAAAATAAGTATTTTTGAATGAGAAAAAGTTTTTGTGTTAATAATGACATTAATATGATAAAATAATTTTTGGGAATTTTTGGAGTTAATTTGATAATTTAAGAACAATTAAAAGTCATTTAAATGATTAATTAGCAATTAAATTAAATATGCATGCAAAAATAATAAATTTAATTTTAAATATTTTTTTTGATGATTTTGCAAAAAATAAATATTTTTGGTGTTTTTTAAATGCATGATAAAAATATTAGAAGATAAATTAAAATGCATGGAAAATATTAAATAAAAATAAGAAATAATGAAAAAATAGATTTAGTTTGTAAAAGAGAAAAAAAAACATTGGTCTTGCCAGGGATCGAACTGGAGACCTTGGAGAGCATCTTTTCATCCCAACGCCTTAACCAACTGAGCTAGAGCGTCCACGTGTTAGGAAAATAGAACGAATTGTTTTTAAATGAAATCGCCTCCTGGGAATTCAAATTCACGCGCGAAGAACATCATCTTCTTGGTTTGAATTTCTGGGAATTTTGCGTCGGTCTTGCTCGACGCTAAGGCCCCTACAAACATCAAAAATCCAGCACAAGCAATATAAATAAAATCTAAAGGCATGGTTCGATTGGAAACACTGCTCTGAACACGATGGTGGTGTTTTTTTTGTCCAATTTAACCGATTTAGGAAAACCCCAAACTGGTTCAGAAAACCCTAATCATGGTAATTCGTGTTTCAGGCCATGGAAATGCAATTAAACTATCTAGAAAGTTTCCAAGCTTCGTTCTAAACACAAAACAAACAACAAAACATATTAAAAATGCATGATAAACAGAATTCGATTTTTGAAAAAGTGTGACAAACTAAAATCGTGTTTGCTTGATTCTTGATGTTTTTGAATGATGTATAGGTCTGGAATGCTTCAGGAGATGTCAAGGAACGTGTTTGGATGCTCAGAATTGGTTGAATCAAGCTGGAACTAGGGCTGCCACTTGCTTGCAACACACGGTTTTTTTGAGTTTGATTAGGGTTCTTCCAAGAAATTTTTCTGTTCTAATTCATGTGATATGCATTGTATATTTATAGTGGATGGATTTAGGTCTGAATTCAAGAGAAAATCATGAGCCAATCAATGTAAAAAAAATTTGATTTGGTATGAAATCAGATCTTCCTTTTTTGATCCAATTTTCATCAATTCCTTGCCAAATCAAAGCCAATTTCGAAATTGACAGCTTTTATGAGTTGCTTGGACCTCAAGAATGAGAGAAAAATCCAATTTGCATTTAATTTTGATTTTATACCTTATTTTTTAATTTAATTTGTATTTAAATGAATAAAATCCAAATTAAATAGAAAAATAAAGCTAAAATTCGTGGAATTGGGCTTGGATGTTCCAAATTGTCTAAGGAACAAGTTTGAATGAAGAAAAACTAGACCCATTTGCAAAATTTTGGATTTTAACAAGTATCTCTCTTTGTGCACTTCTTCAAAAATGCCCAACTTGTGCAAGGTGTATTTTACTCAATTTTCCACATTTTTAAGTGTTCTTGGACTGTTTAGAAAGCTCTAAGTGTCCTCTAACCAACATCTTTGGTTTCATCTCAATTGGAGTTTCCATGCTCAATAAATATTCAAAACAAAAAGTTGACTTTTTGTTGACTTTGAAAAGGACCTGTAATGTTTTGATCCATACCTTCCAAATGAAGCATTTTTTGAACATTCTTGTGAGACATGAAGTTGTAGAGAATTGAATTTCATTCAAAATGAGAGGTGGTGGAAAAATTTCTGAGAAAGTATGAAGAAGTTATGCTCAGTCAAAGTTCAGTTAACTTTTCGTTGGAAAACCCTAATTTGGAAAGTTTGACTTTTGAGCAAATCTTGAGTTTTCTTGATGAATCATGATCAACCCTTGATCAAATGATGAATGTAACTTCAAAATGAGGATGTTGACCAAAAATCATGAAGTTTGACTGTATGTTGACCACAGTTGACTTTTTGTCCATTACAGCTGATTTTCAACCATCTGAGTAATTGTCTGAGGGAACTTGACTTGTGAGGCTTGAAACTTGTCATGGGGAATCTTTGAATCATATGAGGAGGCATGATGACCATTGGAGATGTTGGAAGTCCATCTAGGGCTGAGAATTGCCAAACCCTAGTTTGGGTTGATTGTCTAAGATAGGGTTTGTCTGATCAACCCTTGAGGAATCCTTGAGTATGGATGTATGCAATGTCTTGAGAAGTAGGAGGGAAAATTTTGGGGTATGACACATGTGAGACATGAAGTTGTAGAGAATTGAATTCTCTTCAACATGAGCTTTGGTGGAGAAATTTCTGATGAAGTATGTGAAAGTTATGCCTTGTCAAAGTTCTGTTGACTTTTGTCTAGAGAAGCCCTAATTTGGAAACTTTGACTTTTGATCAAATCTTGGCTTTTCTTGATGAATCATGATCAACTCTTGATCAAATGATGAATATGACTTCAAAATCTTGATGTTGACAAAAAATTATGGAGTTTGACTGTATGTTGACCATAGTTGACTTTTTGTCCAATACAATTGATTTTCAGCTATCTAAGCAACTGGATGAGCAAATTTGACTTGTGAGACTTGAAACATGACATAGTGATCCCTTGGAACATAGGATGAGGTATGATGACCACTTGAAGCATTGGAAGTCCATCTTGACTTGAGAATAGCAAAACCCTAGCTTGGATTGATTGCTTAGGAGAGGGTTTGTCTGGTCAACCCTTGTGAAATCCTTGAGAGTTGAGATGTGAATTGTCTTGATAAGTGGGAGGGAAAATTTTGGGGTATAACAGTTGCCCTGTTCAATCTTCTTGTACCAAAAGGGTTAGATTGACACGCTTGCCTTTCGTGACCTAAAGGTGGAAGATGATTGAACACTCGAGTACACCTGAAAATTTGCACTCCTTGTTGTATGGAATAGGATCGTCAGCTGACGATGCATTAAAATGGGCTTATAGATGCCATTTGGAGAAACTGATACTAGAGAGTGAGTCGTACGCTAGACTCTGTATTTGTCTTTTGGATGAGAGAAAATAGAGATGGGATTAAAGATGTCATTCGAGGCGGTTGCTAATAAGATAGGGTCAAAATAAACCTTCATCTTGGCTATTTCTGAGATGAATACTTGGCAGGATGCGGATAGTTTTCCCGTCTTGCTTCGGGTGTTAATCCATAATCTGTTACCTAGAAATTAATTTGTGTGGCCTCTCTAATAGTTCTCCCATCTTGTTTCGGGCATTAATCTTTGACCTTATGTTTGGAAAATGACTTTTACCTGTTAGGGAGATAAAATCTTGACAGGATATGGTTAGTCCTACGCAAATTATGATGCATGCAAGTGTATGACAATACCATTATGATATATGCACATTGTAATACGGTGAACTGACTTTTAGTGTTTTTGTATCGCAAATGTGCGGATAGCAAGAGTCGCCACCGACTTTTCTTTTATCCAATTAAGGGAAGGTAAAAAGTACAGAAAAAGACCTTCGTTAGATTCTGAGTAAGGGAGAAGGTTATGAAAAGGGAAGGTATTAGCACCTCTTTCCATCCGTAGTTATCTACGGGCTCTTAGTTGCTCTTAGATCACTTTAAAAATTGCTTTCTGTGTGTTTGACAAAAAATGTTTTGAAAAAGGCATTTCGCTTTGACTTTGTAATGATTCATGTAGGAATATATACAAAGTGTTCGAAAATGTTTCGTTTTGAAGAGAGTTTGAACTTTGAAAAAAAGTGTGAGGTGTGAAAAGTATTTTGATAGAGCAAGCAACTAAAAGTCTTATTACCTACTCAGAATTGGTCGTTTTTGTAGTGTTTTACGTTCCTTTAGAATAGCGCTATCCATACCATTAATTGGTAGGTAACTCCATTCGTTGGATGTAAGCGGGACATTCGAAGGGACATCGTATGGTCATAGAAAGCAACTTGTAGGAAGTATCCTAGCACATTTGAAGGGACTATCATCATTTTTTCGTAGGAGACAATCGAGGGTCAAGATCATGTATTCGGAGGCGACATCGTGGGTCTTATGATCTTTGTATCGAAGGGACTATGATGATTTGTTTTGAAGGCAACGGTGCTAGAATATCTCTACGTTCGAGGGACATGACCATTTGAATTCGTAAAGGCAACGAGAGAGAATTACCCTAAGGGGTGCATGTGTGAAGAGAGTGTGTTGATTTCAGATATATGTTATCTTGAAAATTAGTGGGCTATGTTCAATTTTATCTTGCCATACACGCCTAATTACTAGCAATTTATAGGGTGCGGAAATTAAAATGCGGGAATGTAAAGATGCGGAAAGATAAAGGTCCTACGCTATTACATGGCTTTCGGGCAGATACATAATTTAACTGTGCGGAAAATAAAAGCCTAATTAAAACTATTACATCCCATGAGCAGTTACATTATTGGAAAAAAGAAAAAACGGTAAAATCGTCG
The DNA here is from genome assembly GCA_021764765.1 of Vicia sativa. Lineage (NCBI taxonomy): Eukaryota > Viridiplantae > Streptophyta > Magnoliopsida > Fabales > Fabaceae > Vicia > Vicia sativa. The sequence goes on along the minus strand of CM038793.1, from coordinate 80,912,642 downwards.
AAGCGGATAACACAGTAAAAGAATGAGAAATCGGGAAATACGAGATGAATCGAATAAGAGAAAAATGTTAGTAAAAATGCAAATTTTTAAATGAGAAAAATATGACATGCTGGAAATAACATAAATATGCTAAAATAATTTTTTGGGATTTTTTGGATGCATTTTGATAATTAAAAACTAATTAAAAGTAATTTAAATGCTAAATTATGAATAAAATAAAATATGCATGCAAAATAATATTTTTTAATTTTATAAATTAAATAAACATTTTATGAAAATAAATGCAAAAGGAAAAAATATTTTTGATGATTTTTGATGCATGATAAAAATTATTGAAATAAATTAAAATGAATGCCAAAATATTAAATAGATAAGAAAATATAAAAATATAAAAAGGTTTGAAGTTTGTAAAAAGAAAACAAATCTGGTCCCAGGCTGAATCGAACTCATGACCTTGAGGGAATCTCCAATAGTCTGCGCCTTAACCACTAGGACACTTGGCTTTTGGTGTTGGAAAAGTTGAAAACAATTGCATTTGAATGATGACGCGTCAGGGAGAGGTTTGAAAACGAGTCAGCACGCGTGGACCCCATGACTTATGAACGGACGAATCAAAATGCATCATCATGCCACGCAGTCTCCTCGCCGGTCTTCGCCTGAGTCAGCGCCGGAGCTAGGGCTCCGGTCATCTTCTCCGGGAAGCCCGATCTACAAACCTGCAAAATACGTGGATTCGAGGGCTGGGATTAAGGCTACCCCCCCCTAAATCGGGGTCTGCGAATCCAATGGTGATCTCAGTTTTTCCTGAAAGTGTCTCTAGATATCAGTTCGAAACTCAACAGTTCAAAAACCCTAATCATGGCATTGTGAGATTTGGACGTTCAACCTTGCTAGCGATTGCCCAGATCGTGTATATGGAGTCTCATGAACACAATAAAAGCATTAGAATCGATTAACACAAGCAGAATAATCAAATGCAAAATCAAGAAAAAATAGGATATGTATGCATGTATATGGCACGATTTCGCTTGCTTTGATCAACAACAATGGTGCATTCTTACTCAATCTTAACCCTTAGCACGTTTGGATAGCTGGAAGAGGCTGAGAGAGGCTGGAAATAAAAATACGATTTTTCAAGATTCTTGAAAAAATTTGACAAAGTTTTGGTTGTTGTAAGGGCTAGGGTTTCGTGTCCTGTATGCTACAGCTTGCTGGCTATTTATAGAGGGATTTGAGAGAGAAAAAACAATGAAAAGGATTTGATCTTGAATGTGCCATAATTGTTTTTCAAATAAAATCAATTTTTTGGAAAAAATTTTATTTTCTCATCAATGTGAAGGCTAGCACGAAATTGGTAAGAGTCATGGGCTTCCTTGGACCTCAAGCATGATATAAAATCAATCCATTTGAAAAAATATCTTATTTTCATATTTTATATAATTTAATTTTGAATTAAATGGTTTAAAATTCAAAAATAAATTATAAAAATAGAAAATTGCCATGGCCAAGCATTTATGGGTCACAAATAATGTCATGAACAAGTTTGGGTCAAAAGATTATAGGCCCATTTGGAAAGTTTTGCATTTTGACCAAAATGTCCTTTTGTGCAATTGTCCAAAATTGCCCAACTTCTGAATAGTGTATCTTGCTCATTTTTCCACATTTTTGAGTGTTCTTGGACTTTTTGGAAATCTCTAAGAGTCCTCTAACCAACCTTTTTGGTCTCATCTCAATTGGAGTTTCCATGCTCAATATATCTTCAAAACAAAAAGTTGACTTTTTGTTGACTTTGAAAATGACCTGTAATGTTTTGGGCCATACATCTCAAATGAAGCACTTTTTGGACATTCTTGTGAGACATGAAGTTGTAGAGAATTGGATTTCCTTCAAAATAAGAGGTGGTGGAAAAATTTCTAAGAAAGTATGAAGAAGTTATGATCAGTCAAAGTTTGGTTGACTTTTCACCTAGAAACCCTAATTTAGAAACTTTGACTTTTGAGCAAATCTTGAGTTTTCTTGATGAATCATGATCAACCCTTGATCAAATGATGAATGTAACTTCAAAATGAGGATGTTGACCAAAAATCAGGAAGTTTGACTGTATGTTGACCACAGTTGACTTTTGTCCAATCTGTGATTTTCAACCATCTGAGCAATTGTCTGAGGAAATTTGATCTGTGAGGCTTGAAACTTGACATGGAGAATCTTTGAAGCGTATGAGGAGGCATGATGACCATTGGAGATGTTGGGAGTCCATCTTGATCTGAGAGATACCAAACCCTAGTTTGGGTTGATTGTCTAGGAGAGAGTTTGTCTGATCAACTCTTGAGGAATCCTTGAGTATGGATGTATGAAATATCTTTGAGAAAATGGAGGGAAAATTTTGGGGTCTGACAGCTTCCCTTGTTCAATCTTCTTGTACCGGAAGGTTAGATTGACATGCTTGTCTTTCGTGTCCTGAAGGTAGAAGATGATTGAACACTCGAGTACACCTGAAAATTTGCACTCGCTGTTTGTGATGATGCGGGAATGGGCTTACAGATGCCATTTGGAGAAGTTGGAGACTTCGCTGGGGAATGAGTCATACGCTAGACTCGAGTTTGTTGTCTGGATAGGAGGACCGTCGGAGATGGGCTTGGGATGTCATCTGGAAAGAATGATGTTGGGGAATGAGCCGTACGTTAGGCTCTGTAGACGTTTCTGGAAGAAGCATGGAGATGGGCTTAAGATGCCATCCGGGGGGAGTCGTATGTTAGATTTCGTGTTCACCTTTTGAATGAAGTTATTGATTTGTATTGATTTTTAACCAAATATGCAGCATTCCAAAAGTGGGGAAATATTGATAAGTGGTCGGAGATGGGCTTAAGATGCCATCCAAGGCAACTGAGTCGTACGCCAGACTCTGTAGCTGCTGTTGATAATCAGAGAAGATCTTCGTGTCGACCATTCTGGGGGATAGTAGTTGGCAAAGCGTGGATATTTTCCCTGTTGTGCATCGGGTATTGATCCTGGATCCGCTGTTGGAGAACAACGAGGGTGGTCGTTCGGATAGCTTTCCCGTCTGGATTCGGGTCTTAATCCTGGACCAGTTGTCAGAGGACAACCAGGGCGGTCTTTTTAGATAGCTTTCCCGTCTGAATTCGGGTCTTAATCTTGGACCTGTTTGCGTCAGAAATGACTTTCACCTGCTTTGGAGAAAACAAGAGAAACTTTGATAGAATATCTGTTAGTTTTATGCAAAGTATGATGCATGACAATGTGTATGAATGACATATGCATATATTATGATTTTATGAGAAATGTATGAATGATAGATGTTGTGGTATTTCAAAACATATCCATCTTGAAGAAGATGCGGATGTTCTGCTTGAGGATTTCTGCCTTCTGTTTGGGGATGGAGATCCTGAGAAGAAAGACACTTTGATTCCTCCGATGCACTATCTGACCAAGTCTTGGGCCTAGGTACTGTTGAGGATGATAGAGATCAAGAAACACGCTGTTGAAGATCTCACGCATGGACCCTGCTGGGGAGAGTCTGGGAGGCAATCTGTTGGGGATCTTGTGTGTAGATCCTGCAGGGGAAGAATTAGGAGGCGCTCTACTGGGGATTTTGAGTGTAGATCTCGCTGGAGAGAATTTGATAGCTACTGGGAGACCGGGTTAGAAGAATCTGGAGCCCGTCAGAATCTCTGGCTGGGGTATAAGAGGTGTAGGCTTCCTCCGATGCACTATCTGACCAAGTCTCAAGTCTGGATACTGTTTCTGGAGAAAACGGGAATGGTTGAGAGATATCCGATGGGGATAAATACCTCGGATGGGGATGAAATGTTACTGCTTGGAGACTGATGTAACCTGGTTAAGATGAGTGGAATCACTGCTCAGGGACTAACGTGATGAAGCTCGGGATATAAGGACTAGTGGAAGGAAATATGTACTCCGCTGGGGAGAGTTTGTAGTGAGTGGTATCTCTGTGGGGGATCATGCTCTGCGGGGGAATGTTTTTGGTGACCTTCGTTGTCATCTCAATTCCTGGAGCCTGTAGTAAGTACTTTTGTATGTTCACTTTTCGCATGTTTGTGAGCAGATTCCTATTGTCAAATGCATATAATCATTCAAAGAAAACGTTGGACTTTATGCAAACAACAACAGTGACAAGAGAAATAACTTGTATTTTATTTGAAATGTGGCGTATGTCCAAGTAGTTTGTACACAAGAAAGGTAAAAAGCTATGCGGAAACAATCTCGTTAAGTTCCAACTATGCTAGTACTCATATATTTCAACTATCTCATCTCCTTGCTGTCAGTAGAAAGTGAGTAGACTGATCTTCGCCATTTGAATCTTGAACGCTGATAGTAGTCTGGAAGTAGGTGATCTGGAAGAGACATAGTCGTACGCTTAAATCCCTAACTTTTGCCTAGACCGCCCTTTCGAGTTTTCAGTCTACCGGGATACCCTTTTTTTGCCCAAGCCACCTTTGCAGGTTTTCGACTTGCCGGGTGTACATATTTTGTATATATCCTTAATTTTTGCCCGAACCTTTTTGGTTCGCCAGGATGCCCTTATTTTTGCCTAGGTCAGTCGACCTAGCGGGTCTCTTTTATGCGTAGTATTTTTTGACTATGTCTGCGTTCACAGGGTGTGGGAAGTCTTCGCCATCCATGGTGCTAAGTATCATAGCTCCGCCAGAAAATATTGTCTTGACTACAAACGGACCCTCATAGGTGGGAGTCCATTTGCCCCTGGGATCACCTTGTGGAAGAATGATGCGCTTGACTACTAGGTCACCGACTTGGTAGACTCGGTGCTTGACCTTCTTGTTGAATGCTCTGATCATTCGCTTCTGATAAATCTGTCCATGGCAAATGGATGCGAGTCGTTTCTCGTCAATCAAGTTAATCTGGTCAAGGCGAGTCTGGATCCAATCGTCTTCACCTATCTTTGCATCCTGGAGGACTCTGGTTGAAGGTATCAGAACCTCGATGGGTAGGACTGCTTCCATACCGTACACAAGAGAGAAGGGGGTTGCCCCTGTTGATGTTCGTACAGTAGTGCGATAACCATGAAGAGCGAATGGTAACATCTCATGCCAATCCTTGTAAGTCACTGTCATCTTCTGTATGATTTTCTTAATGTTCTTGTTGGCGGCTTCCACAACGCCATTCATCTTAGGCCGATAAGGAGAAGAGTTGTGATGTTTGATCTTGAACTACGTGCAGAGTTCGGTGATCATTTTATTGTTGAGATTAGAGCCATTATCTATGATAATCCTTTCGGGAGTGCCATACCGACAGATAAGATTATGCTTAATGAAATGAGCCACGACATTCTTGGTAACAGATGCGAACGAAGCTGCTTCTACCCACTTGGTGAAATAGTCAATTGCCACAAGGATGAAACGATGTCCGTTGGAAGCTGTGGGCTTGATTTCTCCAATCATGTCAATGCCCCACATTGCAAAAGGCCAAGGAGCTGTTAGAACATTCAGAGGTACTGGAGGTACGTGCACTTTGTCTGCATAAATCTGGCATTTGTGACAAGATTGAGAGTAACGATGACAATCAGCTTCCATGGTGGACCAATAGTAACCTGTTCTCAGAATCTTCTCAGCCATGGTGTGTCCACTAGAGTGGGTACCAAATGCGCCTTCGTGTAACTCTTCCATGATATGTTTCGCTATTTTCCGATCTACACAGCGGAGTAAGCACAAGTCGTGGTTGCGCTTGTATAAGTGTAATACGGTGAACTGACTTTTAGTGTTTTGTATCGCAAATGTGCGGATAGCAAGAGTCTCCACCGACTTTTCTTTTATCCAATTAAGGGAAGGTAAAAAGTACAGAAAAAGGCCTTCGTTAGATTCTGAGTAAGGGAGAAGGTTATGAAAAGGGAAGGTATTAGCACCCCTTTCCATCCGTAGTTATCTACATGCTCTTAGTTGCTCTAAATCACTTTAAAAATTTGCTTTCTGTGTGTTTGAAAAATGTTTTGAAAAAGGAGGCATTTCGCTTTGACTTTGTAATGATTCATGTAGGAATGTATACAAAGTGTTCGGAAATGTTTCGTTTTGAAGAGAGTTTGAACTTCGAAAAAAGTGTGAGGTGTGAAAAGTATTTTGATAGAGCAAGCAACTAAAAGTCTTATTACCTACTCAGAATTGGTCGTTTTTGTAGTGTTTTACGTTCCTTTAGAATAGCGCTATCCATACCATTAATTGGTAGGTAACTCCATTCGTTGGATGTAAGCGGGACATTCGAAGGGACATCGTATGGTCATAGAAAGCAACTTGTAGGAAGTATCCTAGCACATTTGAAGGGACTATCATCATTTTTTCGTAGGCGACAATCGAGGGTCAAGATCATGTATTCGGAGGCGACATCGTGGGTCTTATGATCTTTGTATCGAAGGGACTATGATGATTTGTTTTGAAGGCAACGGTGCTAGAATACCTCTACGTTCGAGGGACATGACCATTTGAATTCGTAAAGGCAACGAGAGAGAATTACCCTAAGGGGTGCATGTGTGAAAAGAGTGTGTTGATTTCAGATATGTTATCTTGAAAATTAGTGGGCTATGTTCAATTTTATCTTACCATACACGCCTAATTACTAACAGTTGAATATGGTGCGGAAATTAAAATGCGGGAATGTAAAGATGCGGAAAGATAAATGTCCTACGCTATTACATGGCTTTGGGGCAGATACATAATTTAAACTTGCGGAAAATAAAAGCCTAATTAAAAATATTACATCCCATGAGCAGTTACATGATTGGAAAAAAGAAAACAGTAAAAAGAAATCGTCCGAAATGGGATAACTTGTACAAGAATGAGAAATCGGAAAATACGAGATGAATCGGATAAGAGGAAAATGTTAGTAAAAATGCAATTTTTTAAATGAGAAAAATATGACATGCTGGAAATAACATAAATATGCTAAAATAATTTTTTGGGATTTTTTTGATGCAATTTAATAATTAAAAACTAATTAAATGTGATTTAAATGCTAAATTATGAATAAAATAAAATATGCATGCAAAATAATATTTTTTAATTTTAAAAATTAAATAAACATTTTATGAAAATAAATGCAAAGGGAAAAATATTTTTGATGATTTTTTAATGCATAAATAAAATTATGAAAAGAATTAAAATTGCATGAAAATATTAAATAAATAAAATATGAAAAATATGGAAAAATGCAAACTTGTAAAAGTTGGAAAAACAAATGGTCCTGGTGGGAATCGAACCCAGGACCCTGCTTTCACAATGCCATGCTTCTACCATCTGAACCAACGCGCCCACGTGTTTGAAGATTGGAGCAAATGGAATACAAGCACGCGTCATGCCCTGGTTGCCTCGTTCTCGCGCCAGACTTCATCTTCCTCCTTTTGAATTTTTGAAAACTCAGCGTCGGCCATTGCTCGACGCTACGTCCCTGGCAAAATTGAAAATCAAGCACGCATAATATAAATAACATCTAAGGACATGGTTCGATTCCAGACATCATTCCGAACGCAATGGACATAGTCTCGTGGTCCAATTCTTCCATTTAAGGGAAACCCTAAAACGGCACAGGAAACCCTAACGATGGTGATACGTGTTTCCGGTCATGAAAATTCAATCAACCTGCCCAGAACGCTTGCAAACTCATCACTAATCACAAAAACAACAATGAAACATGTTAAAAATGCATGATAAATGAAATACGATTTTGAATTTTTCTTGAACAAACCGAATCTGAATTATGTGATTCTGAATGGTTTTGAGCAATGTGAGGGTCTGGATCGACTCAAGAGGTATCAAGGAATGCAATGGACACCTTGGAATCGATTGAAAACAGCTGGATCAATGGCTGCTAGTGGCTTCAAGTGCACGGTTTTTTGAGTTCTAGGTTAGGGTTCTTGAGCCAATTTTTTCGTTCTCCATCATGTGCTATGCATTGTGTATTTATATTTGATGGAATTGGAGCTGATTTGAGGAAGAAATCACCACTAATCAATGCAAATCAAATTTGATTTTTGTACAAAATCAAATTTTCAAATTTTGATTAATTTTCAATCCAATCTTGCCATATCAATCCAATTTCGAAATTTGCTGGCTTTAATGAGTTGCTTGGATCTCAAGGAAGAGAGAAAAATCAAGTTTGCATTTAATTTTGATTTTATACTTTATTTTTAAATTTAATTTGTATTTAAATGAATAAATTCCAAATTAAATAGAAAAATAAAATAAAAATTCGTGGCATTGGGCTTGGATATTCCTAATTGTATAAGGAACAAGTTTGGATGAAGAAAAAGTAAGCCCATTTGCAAAAATTTTGATTTTTAGAAGTATTTCTCTTTGTGCACTTCTTCAAAATTGCCCAACTTGTGAATGGTGTATCTTGCTCAATTTTCCACATTTTTGAATGTTCTTGGACTTTTTAGAAAGCTCTAAGGGTCCTCTAACCAACCTCTTTGGTCTCATCTCAATTGGAGTTTCCATGCTCAATATATCTTCAAAACAAAAAGTTGACTTTTTGTTGACTTTGAGAATGACCTGTAATATTTTGGGCCATACCTCTCAAATGAAGCATTTTTTGGACATTATTGTGAGACATGAAGTTGTAGAGAATTGAATTTACTTCAAAACAAGAGGTGGTGGAAAAATTTCTGAGAAAGTATGAAGAAGTTATGATCAGTCAAAGTTTGGTTGACTTTTCACCTAGAAACCCTAATTTAGAAAGTTTGACTTTTGAGCAAATCTTTAGTATTCTTGATGAATCATGATCAACCCTTGATCAAATGATGAATGTGACTTTAAAATGAGGATGTTGACCAAAAATCAGGAAGTTTGACTGTATGTTGACCACAGTTGACTTTTTGTCCAATACAACTGATTTTCAACCATTTGAGCGATTGTCTGAGGAAATTTGATCTGTGAGGCTTGAAACTTGACATGGAGAATCTTTAAAGCATATGAGGAGGCATGATGATCATTGGAGATGTTGGAAGTCCATCTTGATCTGAGAGATACCACACCCTAGTTTGGGTTGATTGCCTAGGAGAGAGTTTGTCTGATCAACTCTTGAGGAATCCTTGAGTATAGATGTATGGAATATCTTGAGAAGATGGAGGGCAAATTTTGGGGTATGACAGCTGCCCCTGTTCAATCTTCTTGTACCGGAAGGTTAGATTGACATGCTTGTCTTTCATGACTTGAAGGTAGAAGATGATTGAACACTCGAGTACACCTGAAAATTTGCACTCGCTGTTGGTGGATGATGCGGGAATGGGCTTACAGATGCCATTTGGAGAAAGTTGGAGACTTTGCTGGGGAATGAGCCGTACGCTAGGCTCGAGTTTGTTGTTTGAAATAGGAGAATCATCGGATATGGGCTTAAGATGCCATCTGGGAAGAATGATGTTGGGGAATGAGTCGTACGCTAGGCTCTGTAGACGTTTCTGGAAGGAGCATGGAGATGGGCTTAAGATGCCATCCGGGGGGAGTCGTATGTTAGACTCCGTGTTCACCTTTTGAATGAAGTTATTGGTTTGTATTGATTTTTAACCAAATATGCAGCATTCTGAAAGCGGAGAACTGTTGATAAGTAGTCGGAGATGGGCTTAAGATGCCATCCGAGGCAACTGAGTCGTACGCCAGACTCTGTAGCTGCTGTTGATAATCAGAGTAGATCTTCGTGTCGACCATTCTGGGGGGATAGTAGTTGGCAAAGCGTGGATATTTTCCCTATTGCACATCGAGTGTTGATTCATTGCCTGTTATCGGAGGATAACTTGTGATCGTTCGGATAGGGTTTCCCGTCTAGCTTCGGGTATTAATCCTGGATCCGCTGTTGGAGAACAGCGAGGGTGGTCGTTCGGATAACTTTCCCGTCTGGATTCGGGTCTTAATCCTGGACCAGTTGTCGGAGGACAACCAGGGCGGTATTTTTAGATAGTTTTCCCGTCTGGATTCGGGTCTTAATCTTGGACCTGTTTGCGTCAGAAATGACGTTCACCTGCTTTGGAGAAAACAAGAGAAACTTTGATAGAATATTTGTTAGTTTTATGCAAAGTATGATGCATGACAATGTGTATGAATTACATATGCATATATTATGATTTTATGAGAAATGTATGAATGATAGATGTTACGGTATTTCAAAACATATCCATCTTGAAGAAGATGCGGATATTCTGCTTGAGGATTTCTGCCTTCTGTTTGGGGATGGAGATCCTGAAAAGAAAGAAACTTTAATTTCTCCGATGCACTATCTGATCAAGTCTTGGGCCTAAATATCGTTTAGGATGGTAGAGATCGAGAAACACGTTGTTGAAGATCTCACGCATAGACCCTGCTGGGGAGAGTCTGGGAGGCAATCTATTGGGGATCTTGTGTGTAGATCCACTAGGGAAAAATTAGGAGGTGCTCCACTGGGGATTTTGAGTGTAGATCTCGTTGGAGAGCGTTTGATAGCTACTGGGAGACTGAGTTGGAAGAATCTGGAGCCCGTCGGAATCTCTGGCTGGGGTATAAGAGGTGTAGGCTTCCTCCAATGCACTATCTGACCAAGTCTCAAGTCTGGACACTGCTGCTGGAGAAAAGGGGAATGGTTGAGAGATATCCGCTTGGGATAAATACCTCGACTGGAATGTTACTGCTTGGAGACTGATGTAACCTGGTTAAGATGAGTAGAATCACTGCTCAGGGACTAACGTGATGAAGCTCGGGATATCAGGACTAGTGGAAGGAAATAGGTACTCCGTTGGGGAGAGTTTGTAGTGAGTGGTATCTCTGTGGGGAATCATACTCTGCGGGGGAATGTTTTTGGTGATTTTCGTCGTCATCTCAATTCCTGGAGCCTGTAGTAAGTACTTTTGTATGTTCACTTTTCGCATGTTTGTGAGCAGATTCCTATTGTCAAATGCATATAATCATTCAAAGCAAACGTTGGACTTTATGCAAACAACAACAGTGACAAGAGAAAGAATTTGTATTTTATTTGAAATGTGGTGGATGGCCAAGTAGTTTGTACACAAGAAAGGTAAAAAGCTATACGGAAACAATCTCGTTAAGTTCCAACTATGCTAGTACTCATATATTTCAACTATCTCATCTCCTTGCTGTCAGTAGAAAGTGAGTGGTGATCTTCGCCATTTGAATCTTGAGCGATAGTAGTGCGGAAGTAGGTGATCTGGAAGAGACATAGTCGTGCGCTTAAATCTAACTTTTGCCTAGACCGCCTTTCGGGTTTTGGTCTCTGGGATACCCTTTTTGCCCAACCGCCTTTGCGGGTTTCGACTTGGGTGTACATATTTTGTATATATCCTTAATTTTTGCCCGAACCTTTTTGGTTCGCCAGGATGCCCTTATTTTTGCCTAGGTCAGTCGACCTAGCGAGTCTCTTTTACGCGTAGTATTTTTTGACTATGTCTGCGTTCACAGGGTGTGGGAAGTCTTCACCATCCATGGTGCTAAGTATCATAGCTCCGCCGGAAAATACTGTCTTGACTACAAACGGTCCCTCATAGGTGGGAGTCCATTTGCCCCTGGGATCACCTTGTGGAAGAATGATGTGCTTGACTACTAGGTCACCGACTTGGTAGACTCGGTGCTTGACCGTCTTATTAAATGCTCTGATCATTCGTTTCTGATAGATCTGTCCATGGCAGATGGATGCGAGTCGTTTCTCATCAATCAAGTTAATCTGGTCAAGGCGAGTCTGGACCCAATCGTCTTCGCCTAACTGCGTGTCCTGGAGGACTCTGGTTGAGGGTATCTGAACCTCGATGGGCAGGACTAATTCCATACCGTATACAAGAGAGAAGGGAGTTGCCCCTGTTGATGTTCGTACTGTAGTGCGATAACTGTGAAGAGCAAATGGCAGCATCTCATGCCAATCTTTGTAAGTCACTATCATCTTCTGTATAATCTTCTTAATGTTCTTGTTGGCGGCTTCCACTGCGTCATTCATCTTAGGCCGATACGGAGAAGAGTTATGATGCTTGATCTTGAACTGAGTGCAGAGTTCGGTGATCATCTTGTTGTTGAGATTGGAGCCATTATCTGTGATAACCCTTTCGGGAGTGCCATACCGACAGATAAGATTATCTTTGATGAATCGAGCCACAACATTCTTGGTAAGATGCGGCGGTGCTTCACCCACTTGGTAAAGTAATCAATTGCCACAAGGATGAAGCGATGTCCGTTGGAAGGCGTGGGCTTGATTTCTCCGATCATGTCAATGCCCCACGTTGCAAAGGCCAAGGGCTGTTAGAACATTGATGCTGAGTGCGTGCACTTTGTCGGCATATATCTGGCATTTGTGACAAGATCGAGCGTAGCGGTGACAATCAGCTTCCATGGTGGACCAATAGTAACCTGTTCTCAAAATCTTCTTAGCCATCGTATGACCACTGGAGTGGGTACCAAATGCGCCTTCGTGTAACTCTTCCATGATTCGTTCCGCCGTTTTCCGGTCTACGCAGCGGAGTAAGCACAAGTCGTGGTTGCGTTTGTATAAGATGCCATTGCTGAGGAAGAATTTGGATGCAAATCTTCTCAAGAACTTCTTATCGTTGACAGATGTCCCTGCGGGATACTCCTGAGTCTCAAGATACCTCTTCACGTCATAGTACCAAGGTTTCTCTTCTGTGTCATGCTCATGACAATATGCTGGTTCGTCAAACTTCTCAATAATGATCTGGGGAGCCTCGTTGTCCCATCTGACCTTGAACATAGACGACATAGTAGCCAATGCGTCTGCCAACTGATTCTCTTCTCGTGGAATGTGATTGAAAGTGATCTCTTCAAAGTAGGGGATCAAACTCAGAACATGCTCTCGATATGGGATGAGATTCGGATGCTTCGTATCCCACTCGCCCTTAATCTGACCGATCACTAAAGCTGAGTCTCCATACACTTTCCAGAATTTGATTCTTAAGTCAATAGCAGCTTTAATACCCATGATGCACGCTTCATATTCGGCCATGTAGTTAGTGCAACTGAAACATAATCTGGCGGTGAAAGGAGTATGTCCGCCTGCAGGGGATGTAATGATGGCGCCAATGCCATTGCCAAGTGCGTTCGAGGCTCCATCAAAGACCATAGTCCATCGGGATCCTTGTTCAGGTCCTTCGTCTGGGCCTGGTTCCTCGCAATCTGTAACTAGTAAAACATCTTCGTTTGGAAATTTGAACTGCATAGACTGATAGTCATCTATAGCTTGATGAGCCAAATGATCGGCTACTACACTCCCTTTGATCGCTTTATGAGAAGTGTATTGGATGTCGTATTCTGTCAAGATCATTTGCCATCTTGCTATTCTTCCGGAGAGAGCTGGTTTCTCAAAGATGTATTTTATCGGATCCATCTTGGAAATCAACAAGGTAGTGTGAGTCAACATATACTGTCTTAGTCGGCGAGCAGCCCAAGCCAAAGCGTTGCAAGTTTTCTCGAGCTGTGAGTATCTTGTTTCACAGTCGGTAAACTTTTTGCTAAGGTAGTATATTGCATACTCTTTTCGACCAGACTCGTCATGTTGCCCCAACACACACCCCATTGAGTTCTCTAACACTGTCAAGTACATGATAAGAGGTCTTCCTTCGGCAGGCGGCATCAGGATAGGAGGATTCTGTAGGTACTCCTTGATTTTTTCAAAAGCGATCTGGCAATCGTCGTTCCATTCTACCACTTGATCTTTCTTTAGTAACTTGAAGATTGGCTCACAAGTAGCAGTTAGATGTGCAATGAATCTGGAAATGTAGTTCAATCGGCCCAAGAAACCTCTAACTTCCTTCTCGGTGCGGGGAGCTGGCATTTCTTGAATAGCTTTAACCTTGGCGGGATCAACTTCAATACCTTTTCCACTGACAACAAAACCTAAGAGTTTTCCGGATCTGACTCCAAAGGAGCACTTGTTAGGGTTAAGTCTTAATCTGTACTTCTCCAACCTATCAAATAGTTTCTGCAAGTGATCGAGATGCTCTTCCTCTGTCTGTGATCGAGCTATCATGTCCTCGACGTAGACCTCTATCTCGTGATGAATCACGTCATGAAATAGTGTTACCATAGCACGCTGATAAGTGGCACCCGCGTTCTTCAGTCCGAACGGCATAACCTTGTAACAGAAAGTGTCCCACTGTGTAACAAAAGTAGTCTTCTCCATGTCTTCAGGAGCCACTTTAATCTGATTGTAACCAGAGAAACCATCCATGAAGGAGAAGACCTTATGTTGAGCGGTGTTGTAAACCAGAACATCAATATGAGGAAGTGGGAAATCGTCTTTCGGACTTGCTTTGTTCAGATCTCTGTAATCCACACACATTCGTACCTTGCCATCCTTCTTGGGCACAGACACCACATTAGCAACCCATTGTGGATAGGAAGTTACAGCTAAGAAACCGGCGTTGAACTGCTTCATAACTTCAGCTTTGATCTTCTCTGACATCTCAGGACGCATGCGACGAACCTTCTGTTTTACTGGGAGAAAACCTTCTTTTGTCGGTAATCGGTGCACCACAATATCAATGTCTAGACCTGGCATGTCTTCGTATGACCAAGCAAAAACCTCAATGTAGTATCATAGCATCTGAACCAAACTTTCTTTAACACTGTTCTCAAGACCCGCTCCTATCTTGATCTCTTTTCTGTCTTCATCAGTACCCAAATTCACAACCTCAACTGACTCTTCATGTGGCCGTATAACTCGCTCTTCTTGCTGTAGTAGTCTGACAAGTTCTCCTGGCACTTCACAATCTTCCTCACTTTCGTCTTCGACTTGGTAGATCGGATTATCGAAGTCATATTTAGCAATAGCATAGCGGTATCAACGAGATTCGGAGTGATTCTGCAGTGTATCACGTGGGTGTGTGTAAGAAACACATAGCTTTTTGAAGGGGTGATAAAAGTAAAAGAAAGAAAACAACGATTGAATGCAAAAGTCCAATGATTCTATTGAATGAAAATACGCAAACGACAAATAAAAACCCTCGCAAACGAGCCATGATGCCCCAGGCAAGGCACTAGGCTTTAGAGTTTATTGTTCAAAGCATAAAGAAATACAAAAAGCAAAACAAAACAAGAGCAATTACTCCTGACAAAAGGAGATTGGTATGACGTCTTCAGTCTTCCAACTGCTGAGCCCATGATTTGGAGTTGGGAAGATCCACTTGCTGATGTCGAAGTCATTGTCGTCGTCTTCTATAGCATGGATTCCATTCTGGCTGATGTGGAAAGGAAGTTGGCCGGCACGTTCGCGGCGTATCATCTTCTGACCCTTGATGGTGAAACCTAAACCAGTCTTGTCAAATTTGAAAGGGAGATCGGGGAGCTGACCCCAAATAGCACTACCTTCTTCAACAGCAGGTTGAGCATCTTTCAACGAGGCCATCCTTGGCGGAACCTGTGTGACTTTAGGAGTGACAGGAGAGTCAACAGGCGTGACTCTGGGAATTGTTTCAAAAGCTTGACAGGGAGTCTCAAAGAATTCACCCTCCATCTCGAGGTATCGGAATGAATGTAGATGACTGACCATATATTCTTCTTCACCACACTCTGTAACAACCTTCCTTTCACGGGTACTTGAGTTTCGATGTAAGGTAGAGGTATGCCTTTGCCCATGTATCCAAGGGCGTCCAAGTAGGCAAGAGTAAGTGGACGGATGTCTATGACAAAGAAAGTGGAATCAAAAGTCGGGAACCGATTTTGTGGCAGAATGAGCTCTCAATCTTGTTCGCTTAGAACCATCAAAAGCTCTCACAATTATGTCCGGGTCTCGAACCAACCCTTCGACATCAAGGCGATCAAAGCGGTCTTGGTAGGATATTCGAGGCAGAACCGGTATCCACCAAAACATGAGATAAAGTGGTGCCCTTGCATTCAACAGAGATGTGCAAGGCTTTGTTGTGTTTCCTTCGGTAGAGTCAAATCGACATCGGAGAAGCCTAGGCCGTTATTGGCAGCCAGGCTAGCAATACAAACTTCAAATTGATCGTGGTAGTGTCTTGCGATGCGTGAGCATTCTTGAAACTTCACTAAGGCGTTAGCATGAGCCTCGGAGCACAAGAGCATAGCAAGCATGGAGATCTTGGGAGTCTGTCCCATGTTCCACAACATTGTAGTCACTCTTCTTGATAATTTTAATTTCCTCCATTTCTTGTTTGAGGCGTCTTGACAACTTCCTTTGGTACTACGGTTGAGCGGGATGAGTCCTTGGTTCTTTCCCTCTAGCTTGGGAATGGATTGAATAGGCGGGATGCGGTGAGTCGCGGTGTTTTTGGAGGAGAGATATCGGAGAATACCCTTAGGTTCGGTCACCTTACTTGATCCGGTGACGTTGTCAGTGTCAGGAATGGTAGCTTCAACTGTGAGATCTTCAATGGTCACAGGGTCTTGCTTGACGCCATGATAGTAAACATCAGCTCCATAACTCCAAGGGATAGCTTTTTCAGAGGAATACGGAATTGGTCTTGGAGAAGTAATAATGAGAGGTGCCACTTTAGGCGCAGAATCAGTAGAGGAAATCCTTATAGTGTTAACATCAGCATAGTCTTCTGGGAAATCGTCACCCCAACTTGTCGCCTTAACATCTTCAATAGGAATCTTGTAGCTCTCGGGAACAGTGTACTTCACCAAGTAATCATACTTCCCACTTGGCTGCCCCAAGGTATCCCACACAGATGGTGCAATTTCATTCACATCGTCAATCTTCAGCTTAGACATTTCTTCACACAGCATCTGCACGGGTGGTTTGAGAAATAGTATCTCACGGTTATCCATCATGCACTGAACACGTCTTCTCAACCAAGCACAACCATCAGGTGTAGACAGGCACCAACGACAATTCTCTGGGCATCCTGGATTGACACCGGCTTGCAGCAAATTCTTCTTAACAGTCATCAGAGGAATGGTCAAGTCATCTATGTTGAAAACATAAGTATCGTCGCCAACAGCATTGGAACTCTTGTCATGGTTAGGCATAGGCGCATTGATCACATTCGGAGTCTCAACAGGAGGGTCAAACTCAATCTGCTTAGCTTCAATCATATCTTGAATCTTGTTCTTCAGAGCCCAACAATCATCAGTACTATGTCCAGGGCTGTTGGAGTGGTAAGCACACTTAGCATTAGGATTGTATCTCGGAGAGGAGGTATTGACATTCTGAGGAGGATCCCTCAAGGTAATCAGCTCTGATTTCAACATGTGTTGCAAGGCTTGCGACAAAGGCATGTTGATCTTCGTAAACTGTCTTCGTGGCGCATTTTGGCTACGCGCGTTGTCTCGCTGAGGTTGTGCTGACGTAGGATTGGAGATTACAACTGCCCTCACAGATTGAGCACGGTCGGTCTTGGCTCGGCTTTTTTGACCATACACAACATTAGTTTCTTTCTTACCACCAAAAGATCTCTTCGCAGCATTCGATGATGACTCTACATGAATCTTTCCACTCTTGATACCAACTTCGCTACTTTGTCGATGTCATTTCGGTGAATCGGTGAAGAATTTCAATCGGATGATTGAATAATGGGCTGTCGGTGTTCCCATGAACATATCAACCAAATCCTATTGGACAAGGGGTTGAACTACTGCTAGATCTCTCCATTTCTGAGCATACTCTTTGAACTTCTCGTCACGACCCATAGACATGCTTTGTAGTTGCATGCGAGTGGGTGTCAATTCAGCATTGTACTCATACTGCTTGTAGAAAGCATCAGCCAAGTCACTCCAAGTACGGATGCAGTCATTCTCTAGCTGATAATACCACTCAAGCGAGTTCGACAAACTCTCTTGAAAATAATGCATCCTGACTTTACATCATCGATGTGGGGTTGATCTTCTAGACATAGGACTTCAGATGCAGCTTAGGGCAAGACATGCCATCATATTTGGCAAAAGTTGGAACTTTGAACTTGGGAGGAATCACAACACCGGGGACGAGACTCAGATCATCAAAATTCAGTCCAGACATTTTCATATTTTCCACAGCATTCAGACGGTCTTCAAGTTGTTTGTACCTGTCATCTCCATCAGAATATTGGCCATCATCATAATTCTTTTCAGACTTAGGCTGACTGCCTTCGCTGTCACCCTTGTCACTTTGTTCATCCTCTTTCTTGATACTTCCCTCAGAGAGTTCTATACGACTGACCACTTTAGGACCACCTTTGTAGCGTCTGCCCATGTTGAGTAGACCAACAACCTTCTTCTTCATTGATGAGCTTCTTGGATCTTCTTGGCCTTGGACCAAGCGGTGAACATCTGCTGGCAGGCATTACGAGCTTGGAGATCTCGGCGGACTGTTCAAGAGCCATTTCTGCTAAAATAAATAGCGAGAGGATGAGAAAACCAATCTCCAATGTACCTGTGATGCAATGTTATGCTATGATATGCAATGTTTATGCGAATGCAATGCAATGTTTTCAAGGACCTTAGAGATTTAAATTTGTTAAACAAGCAATGAACAAACATTTATTAGTTTTGTTTTTTTATTATTCCTTTTTCTTTTTGAGTACAAGAGATAGTTCAAAACAAATAAAAGAAAGCATAAAAATCAAAAAGCTCTAAGTCTCCCATGGCCGCTTCCTCTTGATGCCGAGGTAAGCGTTGATGCTTCGCTCCTCGTGAAGTAGCTTTGTCAACTCTAGCAATTTCTTCTCACTTGCATAGCACTGAGATTCAAAGGTATCCCTTTCTTCTTTGAGTTGAATCCAGGATCCCTTCAAGTCTTCAAAATCAGTAGGCATGTCAGGATGGATAACGGTATAGGGTACGTCACCTATAGCAACTGGTTCCATAATTACTGGTAAAACAGGCGGCGTGAATGGCATCATGAGGTTTTGAGCTCGAGCTCTCACCCATTTGAGGTAAGGTTCCCAAGGAATGGAGTTTTGGTGCCCCAAAGTCTTGGTATCAGTCTTCTTTACCATGCCCCAAGCGTGTATGAACCTTTGTCGGTAATTCTGGAGATCGTGGTTGTAGTCGAACACAATATCTTGGAGAAGCATATCATGTGGGCCATCTCTTCGAGCAAAACCAAACTGACGTAGAGCTAAAGAAGGGTTGTAAGTAATACCTCCTCTTATGCCAAGTAGCAGTACATTAGGGAATTCTCCACAACGCTCAATGAAAGTGAAGTCCTTTTGAGAGAAAAGACTCCAACGAATATCTGAATGAGAGAGTGACATTAGCCTTTGAGACCATCTCATCCTTTGTTCATTCTTCAAAACTGATGGAGGAAGGTGCGAAATAAACCACCTGGAAAGTAACGGTATACAACACATGAGAGTTCCTTGTCTCTTGATAGTACGAGTGTGGAGAGAATGTAGGATATCTCCAAGTAAAGTAGGCACAGGATTATGGGTAAGAAATAACTTGATGGCATTGACATCTATGAACTGATCTGAGTTAGGGAATAGAACCAAACCATAGATTAGCAAGGCCACAATGTCTTCAACTGCGTGGAAACTCATAACTTTGAGGAATTCTCGGGCTTTCTTAATCAGAAACTTGGCAAGTAAACCCTTAACTCCACTTCTTGTTTCCCAATTGGCTTCAATGTCTGAGCGCTTAAGATGTAAGGCTGATGCAATGTCTTCGTACTTAGGAACCTTTTCTAAATCGGTAAATGGCATTTGGCCAATAATAGGAACCCCAAGTAGCTTAGAGAACTCTTCCAAGGTAGGAACTAATTGATAATCTGGGAATGTAAAGCAATGGTGTTTCGGATCGAAGAACTGGAATAGGACGTGCATCATATCTTCTTCAAAACCGAGATAACAAATCAAGTAGATAACCATGTCTTTTGATGAGCCGAGCATGATCGGAATTTAAAACCAATTCTTTGAGTTGAGAAGGTATACCCATGAAGTTGATTCGGATAGTCTTTCTAGAAGCCATAATTCCTAGCAAAGATAAATCCTAGGTCCTTGAAATAGTTAGAAATGATATGTTGATGTTGATCATGTTTCAAACTATAGCCTAGTTTAAGGCTTGCGGGTTCTAGGAATCTCTATCATTGATCTTTCTCGTGGGCGTTTATTTCAATACGACTACCAAGTGGTCGATCGAAAATATCCCAAAGTCGTCTCAATGGCGTAGCATCAGTATCAACCAACCTTAGTCGCACCAAGGTCGGCCATCTCACTACCTTCTAATGGCCAAGATGGGTCAATTAAGGTTCTAAAAGTTTAGTTAGCGCTTGATGACACCACGCGAAGCCAAATACTATCCTCGACTTGGGAATGAAGAGTATCGGGGCATCCAGTGTCACACTAACGTAGCCATGATGTTGACCGTTTTGATATCGTCTAGCAGTCGTGACGATTTATTGCTACTTACCTAAAAGGAAACCGGATCGGTGTAGGATCCCCACAAATATAATACCAAGCAACCCTTAAAGATAAAGCAAGCAAGTCAAGCAGAAAGCAATAAAAATGATCTAGAAATCCTAGGGCATTCTCTCTTTAGGGTGTCCCGTGATCGCTTGATTACATGTCTGGTGGCCGACTTTTAGTGTTTTGTATCGCAAATGTGCGGATAGCAAAGTCGCCACCGACTTTTCTTTTATCAATTAAGGGAAGGTAAAAGTACAGAAAAAGACCTTCGTTAGATTACGAGTAAGGGAGAAGGTTATGAAAGGGAAGGTATTAGCACCCTTTCCATCCGTAGTTATCTGGGCTCTTAGTTGCTCTAAATCACTTTAAAAATTTGCTTTCTGTGTGTTTGAAAAATGTTTTGAAAAAGGCATTTCGCTTTGACTTTGTAATGATTCATGCAGGAATGTATACAAAGTGTTCGGAAATGTTTCGTTTTGAAAAGTTTGAACTTTGAAAAAGTGTGAGGTGTGAAAAGTATTTGGATAGAGCAAGCAACTAAAAGTCTTATTACCTACTCGAATTGGTCATTTTGTATTGTTTTACGTTCCTTTAGAATAGCTATCCATACCATTAGTTGGTAGGTAACCTATTAGTTGGATGTAAGCGGGACATTCGAAGGGACATCGGATGGTCATAGAAAGCAACTTGTAGGAAGTATCCTAGCACATTCGAAGGACTATCATCATTTTTCGTGGCGACAATCGGGGTCAAGATCATGTATTCGGAGGCGACATCGTGGGTCTTATGATCTTTGTATCGAAGGGACTATGATGATTTGTTTTGAAGGCAGCGGTGCTAGAATACCTCTACGTTCGAGGACATGACCATTTGAATTAGTAAAGGCAACGAGAGAATTACCTAAGGGGTGCATGTGTGAAAAGAGTGTGTTGATTTCGAGATATGTTATCTTGAAAATTAGTGGGCTATGTTCAGTTTTATCTTACCATACACGCCTAATTACTAGCAGTTGAATATGGTGCGGAAATTAAAATGCGGGAATGTAAAGATGCGGAAAGATAAATGTCCTACGCTATTACATGGCTTTGGGGCAGATACATAATTTAAACTTGCGGAAAATAAAAGCCTAATTAAAACTATTACATCCCATGAGCAGTTACATGATTGGAAAAAAGCGATAAAAAGAATTAGTAAAGCAGGATAACACAGCAAAAGAATGAGAAATCGGAAAATACGAGATGAATCGGATAAGAGGAAAATGTTAGTAAAAATGCAATTTTTTTAAATGAGAAAAATATGACATGCTGGAAATAACATAAATATGCTAAAATAATTTTTTGGGATTTTTTGGATGCATTTTGATAATTAAAAACTAATTAAAAGTAATTTAAATGCTAAATTATGAATAAAATAAAATATGCATGCAAAATAATATTTTTTAATTTTAAAAATTAAATAAACATTTTATGAAAATAAATGCAAAGGGAAAAATATTTTTGATGATTTTTTAATGCATAAATAAAATTATGAAAAGAATTAAAATTGCATGAAAATATTAAATAAATAAAATATGAAAAATATGGAAAAATGCAAACTTGTAAAAGTTGGAAAAACAAATGGTCCTGGTGGGAATCGAACCCAGGACCCTGCTTTCACAATGCCATGCTTCTACCATCTGAACCAACGCGCCCACGTGTTTGAAGATTGGAGCAAATGGAATACAAGCACGCGTCATGCCCTGGTTGCCTCGTTCTCGCGCCAGACTTCATCTTCCTCCTTTTGAATTTTTGAAAACTCAGCGTCGGCCATTGCTCGACGCTGCGTCCCTGGCAAAATTGAAAATCAAGCATGCATAATATAAATAACATCTAAGGACATGGTTCGATTCCAGACATCATTCCGAACGCAATGGACATAGTCTCGTGGTCCAATTCTTCCATTTAAGGGAAACCCTAAAACGGCACAGGAAACCCTAACGATGGTGATACATGTTTCCGGTCATGAAAATTCAATCAACCTTCCCAGAACGCTTGCAAACTCATCACTAATCACAAAAACAACAATGAAACATGTTAAAAATGCATGATAAATGAAATACAATTTTGAATTTTTCTTGAACAAACCGAATCCGAATTCTGTGATTCTGGATGGTTTTGAGCAATGTGAGGGTCTGGATCGACTCAAGAGGTATCAAGGAATGCAATGGACACCTTGGAATCGATTGAAAACAGCTGGATCAATGGCTGCTAGTGGCTTCAAGTGCACGGTTTTTTGAGTTCTAGGTTAGGGTTCTTGAGCCAATTTTTTCGTTCTCCATCATGTGCTATGCATTGTGTATTTATATTTGATGGAATTGGAGCTGATTTGAGGAAGAAATCACCACTAATCAATGCAAATCAAATTTGATTTTTGTACAAAATCAAATTTTCAAATTTTGATTAATTTTCAATCCAATCTTGCCATATCAATCCAATTTCGAAATTTGCTGGCTTTAATGAGTTGCTTGGATCTCAAGGAAGAGAGAAAAATCAAGTTTGCATTTAATTTTGATTTTATACTTTATTTTTAAATTTAATTTGTATTTAAATGAATAAATTCCAAATTAAATAGAAAAATAAAATAAAAATTCGTGGCATTGGGCTTGGATATTCCTAATTGTATAAGGAACAAGTTTGGATGAAGAAAAAGTAAGCCCATTTGCAAAAATTTT
Organism: Vicia sativa; assembly: GCA_021764765.1. Classification (NCBI taxonomy): domain Eukaryota; kingdom Viridiplantae; phylum Streptophyta; class Magnoliopsida; order Fabales; family Fabaceae; genus Vicia; species Vicia sativa. The sequence continues at coordinate 80,889,621 of CM038793.1, read as the reverse complement.
GATTTTTAGAAGTATTTCTCTTTGTGCACTTCTTCAAAATTGCCCAACTTGTGAATGGTGTATCTTGCTCAAGTTTCCACATTTTTGAATGTTCTTGGACTTTTTAGAAATCTATAAGAGTCCTCTAACCAACCTCTTTGGTCTCATCTCAATTGGAGTTTCCATGCTCAATATATCTTCAAAACAAAAAGTTGACTTTTTGTTGACTTTGAGAATGACCTGTAATGTTTTGGGTCATACCTCTCAAATGAAGCATTTTTTGGACATTCTTGTGAGACATGAAGTTGTAGAGAATTGAATTTCCTTCAAAACAATAGGTGGTGGAAAAATTTCTGAGAAAGTATGAAGAAGTTATGATCAGTCAAAGTTTGGTTGACTTTTCACCTAGAAACCCTAATTTAGAAAGTTTGACTTTTGAGCAAATCTTGAGTTTTCTTGATGAATCATGATCAACCCTTGATCAAATGATGAATGTGACTTTAAAATGAGGATGTTGACCAAAAATCAGGAAGTTTGACTGTATGTTGACCACAGTTGACTTTTGTCCAATGTTGATTTTCAACCATTTGAGCAATATGCGAGAAATTTGATGTGAGGCTTGAAACTTGACATGGAGAATCTTTAAAGCATATGAGGAGGCATGATGATCATTGGAGATGTTGGAAGTCCATCTTGATCTGAGAGATACCAAACCCTAGTTTGGGTTGATTGCCTAGGAGAGAGTTTGTCTGATCAACTCTTGAGGAATCCTTGAGTATAGATGTATGGAATATCTTGAGAAGATGGAGGGAAAATTTTGGGGTATGACAATAAGATGTCGTTGCTGAGGAAGAATTTGGATGCAAATCTTCTCAAGAACTTCTTATCATTGACGAGATGCCCTGAGGATATTCACGAGTCTCGAGATACCTCTTCACGTCGTAGTACCAAGGTTTCTCTTACGTATCAAGCTCGTAACAATATGTTGGTTCGTCAAACTTCTCAATGATGATCTGGGAGCCTCGTTGTCCCATCGACCTTGAACATAGATGACATAGTAGCAATCTATGCCCGATTCTCTTCTCGTGGAATGTGATCAAAAGTAATCTCTCTTAGTAGGGGATCAAACTCAGAACATGTTCTCGATCGGAATGAGATTCGGATGCTTCATCCCTCGCCCATGTCTGATCACTAAAATGAGTCTCCATACTTGCAGAATTTGATTCTTAAGTCAATGCAACTTTGATACCCATGATGCAGCCGTATTCGGCCATGTTGTTGGTGCAATTGAAACATAATTTGGCGGTGAAAGGGTATGTCCGCTGCAGGATGTAATGATGGCGCCAATGCCATTGCCAATGCGTTTGAGGCTCCATCAAAGACCATAGTCCATCGGGATCCTTGTTAGGGTCCTTCGTCCGGGCCTAGTTCTTATAATCTGTAACTAGTAAAACATCTTAGGGAAATTGAAGCTGCATGGCTGATAGTCATCTACGGCAATGGCAAATGATCGGCTACACTTCCTTTGATTGCCTTACGAGAAGTGTCTTGGATGTCGTATTCGGTCAAGATCATTTGCCATCTTACTATTCTTAGGAGAAGCTGGTTTCTCAAATATGTATTTTATCGGATCCATCTTGAGATCAATAAGGTAGTGTGAGTCAACATATCTTGTCTTAGTCGTGACAGCCAAATAAGCGTTGCAAGTTTTCTCAAGCGTGGTATCTTGTTTCATAGTCGATAAACTTTTGCTAAGGTAGTATATTGCATGCTCTTTTCGACGGACTCGTCATGTTGCCCAACACACACCCCATTGAGTTCTCCAACATCAAGTACATGATAAGAGGTCTTCCTTGGCGGCATTAGGATAGGAGGATTCTCTAAGTACTCCTTGATTTTGTCAAAAGCGATCTGGCAATCGTCGTTCCATTCCACTACTTGATCTTTCTTAAGTAACTTGAAGATTGGCTCACAAGTAGCAGTCAAATGTGTAATGAATCTGGCAATGTAGTTCAATCGGCCTAAGAAACCTCTGACTTCCTTCTCGGTGCGGGGAGCTGGCATCTCTTGAATAGCTTTAACCTTGGCGGAATCAACTTCAATACCTTTACCACTGAATACAAACCCTAGGAGTTTTCGGACGACTCCAAAATGCACTTAGGATTAAGTCTCGATGCATGCTTCTTCAGCGTATCAAATAATTTACACAAATGATCAAGATGTTCTTCCTCACATGCGTGATCGAGCTATCATCGTCGATATAGACCTCTATCTTGTGATGAATCATGTCATGAAATAACGTCACCATAACGCGGCGATAAGTGGCGCCAGCGTTCTTGATCAAAGCGGCATAACCTTGGCGAACATTGTGTAACAAAGTAGTCTTCTCCATGTCTTGAGGCCATTTGATCGATTGTGTAGGAGAAACCATCCATGAAGGAGAAAACCTTATGTTGGCGGTGTTGTCAGGAACATCAATATGATGGAAAATAAGTCTTTCGGACTCGCTTTGTTCGGATCTACGTAATCCACACATCAAGTACTTTACCATCCTTCTTAAGTCACAGCACCACATTAGCAACCTTCTGTGGATAAATGTGACTAGGAAACCGGCATGACTGTTCATTCAACTTTGATTTTCTCGAACATCTCGGGACACATCACGGCGAACCTTTTGTTTCTTGGAGAAAACCTTCTTTTTATCGACAATCGGTTGTACCACAATATCAATGTCTAAACCAGGCATGTCTTCGTATGTTAAGCAAAACCTCAATATAATCTATGACATCTGAACCAATCTTTCTTTAACTTTGTTCTCAAGACCAGTTCTATCTTGATCTCTTTTACATCTTCATCGGTTTGAAATTCACAACCTCGACTTTTTCTTAGATGTGCGTTTGTATAACAAGCTCTTCTTCTTTGTAGCGATCGACAAATTCTCTGACTTCACAATCTTCCTCACTTTATCTTGACTTGGTAGATCGGATTATCAGTCATATTTGTAGCATAGGCTGTTATTAACGAGATTCGGAGTGATTACGTAGTGTATCCGATGGGTGTGTGTAGAAACACATAGCTTTTTGAAGGGTGATAAAAATGAAAAAGCGAACAATTGAATGCAAAAGTCCAATGAATTTATGAATGAAAATACATAAGCGACAGATAAAAACCCTCGCCAAACGAGCCATGATGCCTGAGCGAGCACTAGGTTTTAGGTTTATATTCAAAACATAGCAAATACGAAAAGCAAAAAAACAAAAGAGCAATTAATCACGGGTAAAGGAGATTGGTATGGCGTCTTTAGTCTTCCAATTCTTGAGCCCATGATACAGGTTAGGAGATCCACT
>CM038793.1:80834101-80886195 GCA_021764765.1 Vicia sativa | reverse complement strand
TGAAGATGATATGAAGTCGATAGGGATCATTCAAGTTTATGAGATCACTTCGAGGTTATGAATCACAAGATCACCGCCAGGACTAATGCATGAGGTTGATAGGATCATTGGAGCTGATGAGGCTGATAGGATCACTGCTCGGGGACTAATATTATAAACAAATTATTTGAATTAAAAAAAAATAGAAAAACGTGTGTATTGTTCTTCTTCAACCTTCATACTTCTTTGATTCCTATCTCTCTCAATTCTTGATGAAATTAAAAGATGTAAAGATCAAACTTGGTTATTTTGAACCCAGGAACATGATGATGGTGTTTAATTTCATTTATTTTAAGCATTTGATGATTAATTTCTAAGAAAACCAGATGAACCTTAATTCTAAGAATTGATCATGAAATCGTGTGTGGATCATGATTTGTGTAATTGATTGAGGGTTAATGATCAGTGAAAGTGCAGAAACAAGATGGTCAAGAATTTTTTAACTGGAAGGCAGAAATCATAAAGTTCAAAGTTCAAGTGACTTACCTATTGAAGCTGAAATCGAATTCCTTGCCAGAGGTGTTCCAAAGATGTTTTGATGATTGTTATAGCTTTAGTGATGATTATGGAAGGTGTTGATGTGCTTACCTTCGATTGAAATGGTCTGAATCGTTCCGCCCAAGTCCAACTGCCACATATTGAAGTGTGATTCGATTTTGATGTTGGTGCTATTACAGATGTGTTCCAGGTGTTTGGATCACTTTTATGAGGTATATGGATGATGTTTGAGGTGAAAGATTAAAGCTTGCACGAGTGGAATGGAAGTTTGGTGGTTAAGGCTCAATTTGCAAGTTTATAGTGCTTGGATATGATTTCTGAGTTTGGTGTTTTTTTGGGATGTCTTGAGGATTCTAACAACTTTCTAATGATGTTTAGAGAGTGTTTGAAGCCTAATATTGCTCAAAAATTGCAAGGCTTGGAATTTTGCAAATTCTCCCACTTTGAAACTTGAAACTTGAATAACAAGAAAGAAAGAAGGAAATCTTGTTTATGATGATTTGGTGTGATTTGAAGTGAAGTAGAGACATCTATTTATAGGCCAAGAGTTATGAATGGCAAGGCAAGATAAGTTTGATTGAGTTTGCAACCTGTAACTTAAGGGGTAAGAAACGAAATTTTGCATTAAATGTACATGGCATCTTTTTTTACCATGGTTAAAAAAATCAAGTGATATTATCCTCATATAATCCAAGCTCATCAAATATTTCTCTCATGAATCCTATCTATTTTGGTGACAAGGCTTCTAGAAGAAAGAATTTGCAAAAAATGACCTATAAACTTGAAAAAATGACCTAAAATCATCGTTATGGACCATTATGTTTCAATTTCAAACCCTAGCTACACAAAATGTTTTTCCATGTTCTTGTACATTTTGGAAATATTGTAACAAGATCTACAACTTTTATGTTTTGAGTTTTTCTTGAATCAAAATGGATCTAGGTGAAAAATGGCCATGAAAGTGATGAAAAATGATGTTTTTAACACTTGAAAAAATTTCTAAGTGTCAGAAAAATTGTCAATCTTGACTTTTTGTTGAATTTTTCACACATTTTGATTTTTTATGATCATGATGGATAATTTGAAATTATTTCATGATTGAAAAATTTGGACTTCAAAAAGTTGACCAAAACCCAAAGTTTTACTTTTCTAGACAGTTGAATTTTTATCAGAGACCCTTTTCAAATCCCTTTCAATCACAACAGTGATGAAAAATATAATAGTTAGAATATTTCTGAAGTTCCACTTCAAAGACACATAATCACTCAATACTTAAAAACTTCAGAGTGATTAACAAAACTTACAACTCAATAGAGACAGTCATGCTCTTATATCAATGTTATACCCCAAAAAATTTCCTCCTACTTCTCAAGACAATTCACATCTCCATACTTAAGGATTTCACAAGGGTTGACCAGACAAACCCTCTTCTAATCAATCAATCCAAACTAGGGTTTTGATTCTCTCAAGTAAGAATGAATTTCCAAGGATCCAAGTGGTCATCATACCTCATCATATGCTTCAAGGGATCGCCATGTTAAGTTTAAAGCCTTACAAGTCAAATTTGCTCATCCAATCGCTCGATATCAAGATCACCGATTGACGTAAAGTCAATTGTGGTCACATACGCTTAAACTTCATAATTTTTGGTCAACAGCAATATTTTGAAGTAATATTCATCATTTGATCAAGGGTTGACCATGATTCCTCAAGGAAAGTCAAGATTTGATCAAAAGTCAAAGTTTCTAAATTAGGCGTTTTTAGACAAAAGTCAACAAAACTTTGACCAAGCATAACTTTCACTTACTTTATCAGAAATTTTTCCACCAGAGCTCATTTTGAAGCGAATTCAATTCTCTACAACTTCATGTCTCACAAGCTTTGGCCAAAAATGCTTCATTCGAAAGTTATGGATCAAAACATTACAGGTCCTTTTAAAAGTCAACAAAAAGTCATCTTTTTGCTAAGAAGTGTTCATGAACATGGAAACTTAAATGAAGATGAAAACAAAAAGAGTGTTTAAAGGACATCTTGAGATTTCTAAAAAGTCCAAGAACACTCAAAAATGTTGAAAATTGAGCAAGATACAAGTGGGCATTTTTTAGCAGGTGCATGAAGAGAAATACTTGAGAAAATCAAATTTTCTCTAAATGGGCCGAATTTTTCTTGATTCAAACTTGGTTCTAATATCAATTAGAACCTCCAAGCCAAATGTCGCGCCCTTGAGCTTTTTATTTTATTTATTTTGATTTTTTATTCATTTAAAGTCAATTTAATTAAAATAAAATAGAAAAATTAAATCAATTAATGCAAGGTTGAATATTTGACATTTCTTGAGGTCCAAGATACTCATTAAATAGCCAAAATTTCGAAAATATATGATTGGCATGAGATTGATACAAGATTGGAAGCATTTGATGCAAATTGAAGAGATTGACAAATCAAATATTTTCTCATTGAATGGGATATATTTTCTCATCAATTCTTGACCTAATTCAGTCTATTATATATACATATGAATTCCATATGCCAAAGGACAAAAATTCTTGCCTCCAAGAATCCTAGAAAACTTGCAAAAATCTGTGTCATTCAAGCAACTTGGAGCTAGAGTTTTGGATCGATCCTGGCCATTCCAAGCATTCAAATAGCTTCCTGGAGGTCCTCTGAAGCATTCCAACCATTCACAAGCCATCCAAATGTCCAGAATCATAAGAACACGATCACAGTTTACACCTTCTATTTCAAAATCAGTTTCGTTAATTCATACACTTTCAACTTAATTTGTTTGCATATTCATGTTTGTGTGGCTATTTCGATGCTTTCTGAATAGTTTGATTGGAGTTTAGACGCATACATCTTGTTATCTTTCAACAATTCCAACATAATTCTAACTTCTAAGATGTTTTGCATGTTCTTCATCACTCTTTGAGTAGATCAGAATGTCATCAATAAACACTACCACAAACTTATCAAGATACGGATGAAATATCCTGTTCATATACTCCATGAAAACACCAGGTGCATTAGTAACTCCGAACGACATAACAAAATACACATAATGTCCATACCTCGTTCTAAACACAATCTTCTGAATAACTTTCGTCTTCACACGAATCTGATGATATCCAGACCTCAAATCGATCTTATTAAATACACAAGCCCCAACCAACTGATCCATCAAATCATCAATCCTCGGCAATGGATATCGATTCTTGATCGTAACTTTATTCAACTGTCTGTAATCAACACACAGTCTCATCGAACCTTTTTTCTTCTTAACCAACAGCACAGGAGCACCCCACGGCGAAACACTAGGACGAATAAACTTCTTCTCATGTAATTCCTCCAATTGATTCTTCAATTCAGACAATTCGGATGCCGACATGTGATAAGGAGCCATCGACACCGGACTAGTTCCAAGAATCAAATCTATAGCAAATTCCACTTCTCTTTCAGGTGGCAATTCATTAACATCTTCCGAAAAAACTTCTGGAAATTCATTCACAACAGGTAATTCATTACTCGTTGCTTTTTCTTTCGCTTCCGTCAAAGAATACAACATAAACACTACCGCACCTTCATTAACAACTACATTCATCTGCTTAACCGACACAGTCAAATCTTCAACACTAGCTTTTTCAGGAAAACTAACCGGCTTCTCAAAATAGTTTATATGAACCTGGTTGAATTCTAACCAGTTTATTCCAAGGATGATATCAAGTTGTTCTAATGATAGGAACACTAAATCCATACCGAAACCTCTACCAAAAATCACAATAGGACAATTCCTACAAACAAATGAAGTAGTCACTGAACCCGACGCAAGAGTGTCAATAACCATACTTCCATCCATATTAGATATATCCAAATTCAATCTTTTAGCACAACCCAAAGTAATAAACGAATGATTCGCTCCAGTATCAATAATTGCAATCAAAGGTGTACCATTAATAAAAACACGTACCTTTAATCAATTGATCGTCTGGCTTAGTCTCTGACCCAGACCAGACTGCTCCTTCTTTGGCTTAGTACACTGCGGACGAGTATGACCTTCCTCTCCACAGTTTTAACAAGTCACGATTCTCACTCTACAATCATTATCCACATGCCCGAGTTTTCCACACTTGAAACACTTCTTATCATTACTCTTGCACTCTTGAATACGATGCCCCATTTCACTACACTTGTAGCACTTAACTGAAGCACTAGAATCTCCCCCACTAGGCCTTTTCCACCCACCAGACCTCTGGTTATTACTGTCATATGATTTACCACGATCCATCTGTTGCTTTCCTTTCTTATCAGCAAACCCACGAGAATTAGACCTAGTATTAGCAAGATCCTCCTCCAGAATCCTACTACAATCCACCAAATCAGAAAACCTGCAAATACGCTAATATCTGATACCCTGCTTAATCTCATCACGGAGACCATTCTCAAACTTAATACATTTAGAAAATTCTCCTTCTTCATCATTGTTGTAGTGAGCATAGTACTTAGCTAATTTAGTGAATTTGGAAGCATACTCACTTACAGTCTTATTGCCTTGCTTGAGCTCTAGAAACTCGATCTCTTTCTTTCCCCGAATGTCTTCAGGAAAATACCTCCTCAGAAAAGCCCTCCTAAACACAGCGCAATTCAGCACAACACCATCTTGCTCCATCTCAGTTCTGGTAGAAACCCACCAGTCATCAGCTTCCTCTTCCAACATATAGGTAGCATACCCCACTTTCAACTCTTTAGCATAATCAATCACTATGAAGATCCTTTCAATCTTCTTCATCCACTTCTGAGCACCTTCAGGGTCATGCGTGCCTTTGAACAACGGAGGATCATTCCTCTGAAAATTCCCCAATTGCCTGTCAGCACCAATACCAGCTCCCAATTGATTTCCTCCAAGCACACCAACAAGCATTCCCAAAGCCTCAGCAATTACAGCATCGTCTCTTCCGTTACCTCTTCCGTCCATTGTTCTGTGAATCACAAAACAATCTCATTAGAACACAAGTATCAACAGTGTTACCTTGCACTAGTCGCATACAAAAGGGAATAATGACACTAAGACACTGGTCACAACGACCGACTATGCTCTGATACCACTATTGTAACACCTTTCTAAAATACCCCGCCAATATATAACTAATTCAGAGTTGACATGTAAATAAAGGGCGTCACAATTAATTAAAATAAAATAAAACAGATGTCATACTTTACTGAAGAACAGATTCAATTAATCAAGGAACTAACATGTTCTACACAGCGGAAATGATTATCAAATTTGGATGAATTCAAAACCAACAATTATCCAAAATAATTCTAAATAAAATAACATAGTTTAATTATAACTCTAAATCAAACGTTCCCCAGTGTTAAAAATCAGAGCATGACACCGACATGTAATAAGAAAATGCACAGCTCAATGAGCCATCCTCACCAGCTCCTAAGCCGCTAAACTTTAATCTGAAATCATCAAATTAAGGGTGAGACTTCATCATAATTAAAATGCATTATAAGTTTCTCAAAACAATAAAATATCTCAAGTATATTAATCCACCCTTTTTAGCATAATCAGATAAGTCAATTTTCACTACTTCAATTCATAACCATACATCCAAACATGGCAAACAATTATAACACAGGAAACCATCCTATCATGTTATAATTCACACAAAATGCAATGCATACTCTATGCATGTGGTACCGAAAAGTGAACTAAGTCACACACATCAATTCGTCCATAATCACCCGGACATGAATCCAGCCTCACCACCCATAATCACCCGGAACAGTTATTGACAATACTCACTAATTCCACACAATGAGAATTAGCTACCACCAGAATGTATATGCATGCACATCATAAAACATGCAACATTCAATAAAGTTATGATCACATCAACGTCATAGACCAAAACCAAACCAAAATATAATATCATCATTGATCATGCACACATCAAACAACATAAACATGCATTTCATCCACCAAAACTTGATACAATTCATTACCACGGATACACCATTGCATATATACCAAGTATGCACATAATCACAAACCGCATAATCGGAAAGTCAACGCATTTTCAAAATAAAATCAAGTTACAGTTATTTTCTTCATTTCATAAAGTAGAGCCTTAAATTTAAGAAACAACGTCCAAAACGGCGACTAAAACTGACTTATGGTTTGAAAGTTACGAATTTTTAAAGTTACGAATTTTTAAAGTTTAGTTATTATTTTCAAAAGTTATGCTGGTAACTGGTTCCTAGGAGAACCCGTTCCACACTATGTGAATACGCCTCAAATTTTGTATGGGAAACTCTTCCTTCTATCAGGAACTGTTCTCGCATGAAAATCATTTTCCTTTGTAAAAATTACACTGGGAACCCGGTTCTTCCCCAGGAGTAACCAGTTCCTACGTTCCAAAAGTCTCATTTTTACTGAAAAGTGCACTGGGAACCCGGTTCCTCCCACCAGGGAACCGATTCTCGACTCGTAATTTCACCTCTCTCGAATTTGTACCAGAATGATTTTCCCACACAAGAACGGTTCTCGCGATTACTTGCTAGAAACTCCAATTTTTGACAGCAAGTTGTTTCCAAATTCAATTTTTATCATCCCAACACAAATCCATACATCCAACTCATAAGAATCAACCAAACAACAACAACATATTGTAATATAACACATTCCAATCATACCTAATGATCCTATAACATTGTTTTGGTTGAAATCATGCAATTTAGCTTTAGGTCAAATTTATAAACCTAGAAAATCCTAAATCGGGATTATAATATGCTCAATCAATTTATTGATCCCAAAATCTATAAGGCATGATAATTAAGAGAAATCATCCTTACTCGAGAAATTTCTTTTGAATTCTAAACTCTTGGTTCTTCTTCCTTCCGTCTCTTCTCACTTTCACGTATGATTTTTTCCAAAATAATTCTAACTCGCTTTTCTTTTTATTCCTTTTTATTCTAAAATAATAATAATAATAAATAATAGGATTTAGAGTCTTTACTACACACACCCTTACCGTATCTTACACCATGTCCAAATTTCACTTTATTTAATTAATTCGAATAATCTCAAAAATACAAATAATTAAATTTCTACTTAAGTAAATAATTAAAAATTTGAATTATTTAATAATCGAAATATTGGGGTGTTACAAAGGTAAATCGAGATGAACTTGAAGTAAGGCATTGCTCGTTTAAACACAACTGATTGACATTTTCACCAAATAATTGAAGATCGACATATTCCTTACTTTGAGAAAGAAATTATGAATAACTCAGATCGACTATGATTAGTTTGTGTCTGACAACTTGGATTATAATGGAATATGTTGTGATATAATGGAATATGTTGTGATATAATTCAAGTTGTAGCCCAAGTCCAATTTAGTTAGGGTTATAGTTTGTTACTTACTATACAAGTCACATAGTTGTATATAAATAGATACATTGTAATATAGTATAATAATGACTTTAAAAAATAACATTTTTCTCGCATACGATCATAATTACGTGGCTTTTAAATAACATATGAATTTAGTTTTTGCAAACAATTGGAGAAAGCCTAAATTTGCCATTTTCGAATCCCGCGCCCAAATTTCATTATTGTATATAACCAACACCTTCAAAGTTGAAATCAATCTTCGAAGCAAACTTCACTAAGCAAACTTCACTATGGCAAACTCACTCTGGATCAAGCTTGGACATGCTCATAATCTGCAAACACTCAACTACAGTGAAGAAGGTGAATCGCTTATTTTGAATTTGATTTTTGAATGTGATTTTTGTTTCTTGATGAGATTTTGCTTAATTTGGAGTATCTTTGATTGATGAACTTCTGACCTATTTCATTTTGGATGAGATTTAGATATTCAATCGATTGCAAACGTGATTGTCGATTGTGATTATTTGGATGAGATTTAGATATGCAACTGTATTCACCGATTTGTTTCTTCTTTTGAATCGAGTATGCCGAGCTGATTTTTAAGTTGATTATCATGATGAAACATCTCTTTGGATCGCTGCTTATTTCTTTTCATGTTGATTTTCTTAATTTCGTGCTTTTGAATGAAACCTCACTTTCCAAACAAGGGTTGATGATCGGAGAAACATCCTGTAATGAACATCGTTGGAAAGTGGTGTGGGAAGAGATTAAGGAGGAAAGAACAATCTGACTATGGAGCAGGTGAAGGGCCTTAATTGGAGTATATTCAAAAATCAAATTGAAAGAGATGTGATATCGGTATTTTAAGAAAATGGATGCGTAAATGTCCCCACGAAGAGGTTACTAGAGAGTAAGATCAAGGTTACTCCAAAGGCTATATGGCGAGGAGCTTAGTTTCCTCCGAGGTCGTTTCAAGCTCGCGATTTTGTCATGCAAGTGATTTCCATGCAAGTGATTTCCATCGAGAGCACAGCGTTATTTTGAGCCAGATGCGTCACGTTTCTCGGTCGATGTTATGTTTTCTTAGCTCCATTTGGAAACAAAATGACTACTGCTCATGTCAAGTCTGCTTGTGTGGAATGGCTCTTATCGTAGAAACCCGAGTCCCACAAAAGTTATGCTGCCATAACTTACAATGAAGAACTAAAAGGAGGTCTAGCTTCAATCAACCAACGATAGTTGACATCGTCAAATCATATTCTAAAGGAGGAAAGAATAGGTAACATGATGAGTAATATCACATCAAAAATGTCACAAGTTGGATCCCAGAGGAAACCTTTAAGAACCGGTTTTTTTACTATCTGCATGTTGAATTTGAACGACCAAGCGATTCTGAATCGGTGCAAGAGGTACTGGATTTTGGTGGTATATACGGTTACTCACCCATAAGCTCTAATGAGCAACTAATAAGTGGATTTAAGAGTGAAGCTACCCTTCAAGAAAAGTGAATAACATTTTAATCTCTTGTCTGTAATTGGAAACCAGTTGGTAATAATAGAACTAAAGGAGGAAATCAAGAGTAAAGTTGAGGTTCCTGACTATGCTATTTTGGTGTCCTATGAGTTGGGCAGATCAAGGAAGTGTATTCAAAATTTTGTTTCAGATAATGATGATTCAAAGGTTTCAAAGAAGCATAAGAAAGATGAATGTTCATCCTCCAAGAGGAAAAGGGCAGAAGGGAAAGAGGCGGTTGCAAAAGGAAAGGGGCTGAAATTGATTGGGAGACCATGATAACGGATTTCCCACGCATGGAATCCCTCTTCATGGAAGCCTCAAAGATGGAAAGGAAAGGGAAGAAGATCCCCAAGATGGAAAGGAGGGAAGAAGATCTCCTTACTACTATAAGTAGTGTCAATGGTACAATAAATGTAATAGTGTCTAAGATCTCTTCTTATTATAAGTAGTGTCAGTGGTGCAGTTTCAAACTTTCAATAGTGTCAACTGTCAACACGTGGTACAAGAATAGTGTCTTAAGTGATATGTGTCAAGTGGTGTAGTTTCAAACTTTCAATAGTGTCAATCACAACACGTGGTACAAGAATAGTGTCTTAAGTGATATGTGTCAAGTAGTAGTTTTAATGCAGTGGTCATTGTGTCTTGATGCCATGTGTTTCCATATACTATATTAAAATGTCAAGTCTTATTCATTACTACTTTATCTTCCATTCATACCAAGTGTCATCGCACCTTCACTAGTCGCATTGTCCAACCTTCATCGGCTTGTCGAGACAAAATTTGAAGCAGGATTTATTGTTGAAGGCCTAAATTGTGGTACTTGTGGAACTCCACCGATTTTTAAGTAATGATAGTATTAGGAAAATCTATCATGCTTGAAAATAACCGCAAGTAAAGTGATAAAGGATTAGCAAGAAAAGTTAAGGATTTGTTCGAGAACTTAACACTGACACAACCCTCATAGATTGGACTAGTCATCTTGAGTGTGACTCAATTCATTTCCAAGCTATGTCTCAATCAATATAGAATTCTTCATAGTTCTAATAGAATACATAACCACAACACTAACACCGATAATCGAGACACCACATTCCAACACTATTGAGAAACATATCAATTCATTGCATTCTACCACCAACCCAGCTTTCTCATACACAAGAGAAACCTCCAAATTTTCAGTTAAAATTAATGATACTTTTCCAGCTGTAAGGTACACGTGGCTTAATTTGTGAGCATGCAATGTGAGAGTGCAACTTCATGCTTGAACTGTGCTGCAACAATTGTTAAATATCCAGAAGATGATACAATGCATGTGAGCAAGAAGAAGAATGTAAAATTGTATTGCTCTATCTCAAACAGTTACAATATCCTGGCTTGCCTTATATAACTCAGCATGAATAACTAACTACAACACAATCCTAACTAATTCTCTAACTAAGTCTCTAATTTAGTTAGTTGTTACATTATCATAGTGCAGGTATTAACTCACAGGGTGAATCATAACGACGAAGAATGATTGGGTTATCACGTATAAAGTTAAAAGGAATTTTTTAATACACTCTATGTATTTCTAACGCACAATGCGAAATTACAAAAAAGTATTCAAGTATTGGAAATCGGTAATCGGAAAGACCCCATAAAAGACCAGGAGGTTAATCGGTAATGCCTTTATAGTATGGAATCGTAGTTGTATTTTCAGAAGCACCTCAACTAAAGACCATAGTTTGAATTAAGGAAATTCAGATATCACGTTAAAATAAATTGGAAATGCATATATGAGAAGGTCCCGTAAGTGTATTTCCAATACATGTGAAAACAAATACGTGGGCTGACTTTTCCCCTTCTTCATTTCAGAAACATAAGAAAAAAAGAAAAATCAAACACTAAAACCCTATCAAACCCATTGTGTGAATATCATTCCATTGTGCGATTCTTTCTTCAGAAATCAACAAGCAACACACATACATCATTATTCAAGCTTCATCAACCAAGAAAAATCAGAAATTGTAAGTTATTTTTGAGCTTTTTTTTTAGTTAAAGTAATCTCACCTAAAATTGTGTTTTAGATTATCAATGTATTTTTAGTGTTTGCAAGGTTAGAAGTAGGAATACACATTTTAGTAGGGTTTTTTTTTACGATCAATGATCATTTTTTTGAGGTCTTATTGGTTAAGCTTCACCATTTAATGCACCGATTCACCTATGGTATTTGAGGCAGGAGAGACATCACACTCCCAGCCGACCCTTGGGGCAGGAGGTTCTCAGTCCTAGCCACAACCTACATCCCAATCTCAGTCACAACCGGCACCTAAGCCAACACATGGGGAACCTCAGGGTTTTAGAGGAGGGTCTTCCGATTTATCATTGTTGCCTCTATATGCAGAGCATGTTTCCAAACATTTATGGGACGGAGAGGTAAATATTACATTTAACTATAAATTTTTGTAGTGTTTATTTTATTGTTAAGTTTTTTTTGGTTGAATCATTTTTTCTTAACTATGTATGCAGGAACGTGATCTGCTAAAGATCATTAATCATGCGGTGAAGACCGCTCGCCTGGTACCTCTCCCCGAGCCATAGTTTAGTATGACAGGATTACTATCCTCATTGCCATTTAGGATTTTCACTTAATTGTCTAATGGAACAACACTTAAATAACTAAAACTAAAGGTGGAGGCTTGGGTCTTGAGAGTGTGCTCCTCTCAAGGTTCTGAGTTCGAATTTGTTTACTGTGAAAAATGGTAAACAACCGCTGGTCCCCCAAAGTCCTAAAACTAAGGGTCACTTGCAAGATCGACCAGTTGATCTTAAGACATGTGCTAAGATTTTGGGATTGTACTGAATCTGTCAAAGTCCTTGCCTAGGAAACGGTTTTCTAAGACCAAGGGAGCAAGTACAATGGCTTTCCACACAATAATTCAGGCTTAACCGACAGGTGACTCGTGACCAACGGAGACAACAAACCTAAATAACTTGACAAATCTGAATGTTCACTGGGGTTTTAAACCTACTACGGTGACTCGTGACCGATAGAAAGCAGTGGATCCAATTTTGTTTTACGCGAAATAAGGGTCGAAGGACTCTTTTGTCAACTCAAAATTTGTAACAAAGAGCGTATTAACGTAGACGAAAATGCAAAGAGATTGCTGGAAAGTAAATAAAAAGCAAGTAAAAGCTTCAAAGTAAATGACTAAAAGATAAGGTTTTGCATTGAAATAAAATGGTGATTCACGTACATTCAAATACTTTCACAACTCTTTCTTCCTAACGCCGAATTGGGCGTAGTTTTGCAAGTAGTTTGAGTATCCAAGTGAACACACAAATTTTATAGTAGAATGACTTATTTATAGTATTTACAAAGTAACTGCCTATAGACAATCTATGGCTGGCGTTCGATCCTTGAGAAACCATTCCACCAGAATTCGCCACCTATTTGGCGCTTAAAACACATAAAGCTTCACTAAACCACCCACGATTGAAACCACCCGGGTGAACTTCCGACTGATAGGGGTGTATTAATGGAGTCGCCATCGAACGTCTTTTATCTTGCGAAGGAGAAAGGAAAACATCGAGTAAACCTGAAGGGGAGAAATCGCGGTCCTACGATCGAGAGATCGAGAGAATCTAGGTAAGGGAGTTAGTTACGCGGTGGGAAGGGATTAACACCCCACACGCCCGTAGTACTCTACGATATCTACTTCTATTTTCTAGCTAAAGGGTGTGTTATATCTATCTATGCTCAAACACTATAATGCATGCAAAAGAAAAAAGGAAAATAAAGAAACCGCGGGGAAAAAAGGAAGTATTTACAAGTTGTGCTCGATCGAGCCCCGTGACAAGATGCCTACGTATTCCCGCAAGGGAATGAAAGTCGAAGTTCGGCTCACTTGTTTTGGTGGGTTTTGTGTTTTTTACTTGTGAAAAAGGTTTTAAACATAAAGGAAAATGTGCACAAAGGCGAAAAGAGTTTGTCTTGGTTGGTTGCTTTTACCTCGAAAAAAGAGTTCAAATCATTATTAAGTGTTTTGTTTTCAAAAGAAAAAGAAAGCAAGTTTTAGTTTTAATTACATGCAAGGATGCAAAAAGAAACAAGAAAAACAAAAGGGAGACTAACTAGTACTAGCCCTAATGTTCTCATGCAAAGATTGGGCCTGTGGTTGAGGATGTAAGAGAATCTCTACCTATGTCGACATGCAAAGAATGTAAATCCTAATGTCTAGTGTAACGCCCCAAATTTAATTAATTAGTTAATTAAATTATTGAAGTATTTTATTATTGGATTAATATGTTGGTTGAGCGGTTAAGTTGATAGTTGAGCGATAGTTGGTTTAATCGGAGAAATAATATTAGAAATAATATTATTAAGGAATTATTATTTGATTAAAAGTTGGATTTAGTGGTGGTGTGAGAAATAATGTGGGAGGTGTTAACTAGTTGGCCCATTACGGAAAATTATTATTATTATTATGAGATTAAAAAGAATAAAAGAATTAGGTTGCAGTAGAATAGGGTTTTTGGTTTTTGGGAGAATAGAACGTGAAAAGAGAAAATGCAGACCAAAGAGGAACGAGGATTTTGATGGAGAAAAGTGGAACGATCAAGAATTCTTAGAGCAACCTTCAATCCAAAGTAAGGGTGGGTTTCTTGATCTATAATTAGGGATGTGATGGACAGTAGGTAGTTTGGGATGTATGATTCGCTAGGTTGTGTCACGTCAATGTGATTAGCCGAAGAAAATCTCAAATTGGAATATAGGATTGTTGTTATTTTGTGTATAATATTGTTGTTGTTGATTATGCAATTCTGCTGTATATGTTATGTTGTTGTTGTTAATTGAAAAGAATGCAAAATTATGATGTTAGACGATGAGTTGCTGTTGTTGATTGAAAATAGTCATAATAGGATCGTGTAATTTGGAGAAAACTGGTTTTTGGGTGAAATTACACTGCATGAGTTGATCTATAATGTTATGTATCGATACAAGTTGATACTAGTTTAAAAACCAGGAGCATGAAAACTGCTTGCATCGATACATAAGGCCTTGCATCGACTCATGGGGCTGTTCTGGAAGACTTGTATCGACTCATACGAGGTAGTATCGATACAAGTCAGATTTGTATTGATACAAAGAGAGCTTGCATCGACTCATACTATTATAAAACAGAAAACCAGAAAAATAAATTGCGTATGAGTCGAATCATACGAAGCTTGTGTCGATACAAGTTGTGTATGTATCGATACATGGAGTTTTGTATCGATGCATACTGAACAGAAACAGAGGAATAATTCTGGAAAATTGTTATGGCCGTATCTTCACGACCGTAACTCTAATTTTGATGTCGTTTGGACCGTTGGAAAGCTAGAATCACGAATTAGCCTATAATAATGTTTTTAGGTACAGTAGATGAGTTTTTGGATGATTTGTTGTAGTTTTTGTAAGTGAATCCGTTGTTGTCATTATTGTTGAATGTTGTTGTAGAGGCTTTGATAACTAAAGTTGATGGTTGTTGTTGTTGATTACGTTGGCCGTAAGGGGAAAAATGAATATGTTGTAAGTTGGTTTCCGTTGTGGAATACATTTTTGTTGTTGTATGCTGTTTAATTTCATCGCATACATACATTTGCATATTATGTTGAGCCGTGAGGGGAAAAACCACGTTGAGCCGTTAGAGGCATGTTGTTTACGTTGAAGGCTTACGCCTTGATGCCTTAGAATTACTGGCAGTTGTTTAAGTTGGGAGTTATACTCTGATGGTTCCACATGCATTTGCATAGTTGAGTCGCATTCGAATTGTTGATTACGTTGTTGTTGCCGTTGTTATTGTTGTTTGAGTCGTCGTTGTTGTTGTTGATGTTCATGTTCATGTTGCCGGTAGATATACGTTGTTATGGATGTTGAATATGATTTGCTGTTAATATAATTTTTCGTTGAATTTAGTTGTTGTTTGATAAATGTCGTCGCATATAAGTTGATGTTGATATGTTGTTGTATTGAATTACGTTGTTGTGAATGATCGTATGTTGTTACGGAATAGTTGCGTGTTAGCGTTGATTAGTCGTGTGATTACAGAATGGTGATATTATATGATTTCGAACTATATATTGTTTATCATAATATTAATTATATGGTTTGATATCTCACCCTTTGCTTGTTTTCTCTGTTGCCTTTATATTGGTAACGTGCAGGTAATGAAGGATGAAGAGTTAGTAGCCGTTCGAGTATGGTGTCACTTGCTCGACACGTAACACTCGTTAGGGATAAACATTTGAAATGTTTTTTTTATTTGGTTTTCGCTTTTGATTCCGATGGAGTAGTTTGACCCGAATAATTAATTGAAATTTTTTGTTGAGAATTGAAATATTTCGCGCTTTCAATAAAGTTTTGATTCAGATTATGTTACGCCATTCTAACCATGTGTTATGTATCTAATTGAATGAGCTATATGGTTTTCGCATGTGACATCCTGATTTATGTTGTTTGAAGTTTTAAATTCACCGATTCTTATATAAATATGCCATGGGGAAGTCAGGGTGTTACAATTGGTATCAGAGTAGGTCGGTCCGTCCGGCCAAGTTGTTGAGTCTTTAACAATCGAGCATTGTTAATTATTTCTGATTGTTGGTTGAGATGGTCAAGGAATGATGCGATTGTCGCTTGAAGCGATGGCTCAGGCTATGCAGAATCAACCGAATGCTGCATCTCGTAGCTTGGCGACTTTCCAAAGGGAGAATCCGCCGGTGTTCAAGGGTAAGCATGACCCTGATGGAGCACTTGATTGGCTGAAGGAGATATAGAGGATATTTCGCGTGATGGATTGCACCCAGGCGTAGAAGGTTCGTTATGGTACGCATATGTTAGCAAGTGAGGCTGACGACTGGTGGCTAGAAATGTATCAGAGATTAGAGGCTACCGGTGAGGAAATCACTTGGGCTGTATTCCGTAGAGAATTTATGAGGAAGTACTATCCTGAAGATGTTCAGGGTAAGAAGGAAATTGAGTTCCTTGAGTTGAAGTAGAGAAATAAGTCTGTGAATGAGTATGCTGCGAAGTTTGTGGAACTAGCCAAGTTCTATCCACACTTCAATGGAGAAGGTGCTGAATTTTCTAAGTGCATCAAGTTTGAGAATGGGTTGTGCTTGGAAATCAAGAAAGTTGTTAGTTATCAGAATATTTGTGTCTTTTCAGATTTGGTTGATAGTTGCAGGATCTATGAGGAGGATAGTAATGCTCATCACAAGATTCTTACTGATAAGAGAGGCAAGAATCAACAGAACCAGGGCAAGCCTTATGATGCTTCAGCCGGTAAGAGTAAATCGAAACTGGATGATGGTCAGAGGACTAGTAGGGGAGACGCTCCTGCTAAAGTTGTATGTTTCAAATGTGGACAAGCCGGTCATAAGAGTTATGCTTGTAGTGCTTATGTGAAAAGTGTTTCCGCTGTGGTAAGTTTGGACATGCAATTTCTGAATGCAAACATAAGGATATGATCTGTTTCAACTGTGGTGAGGAAGGACACCTGAGTAATCAGTGTCAGAAATCAAAGAAGGCACAACCTGGTGGGAAGGTGTTTGCGTTGGCAAGAAACTCCGACGATTAAGCGAGGGCAAGTTTACTGGAGGTAAATGTTTTTCCTTGATAGTGTTTTCGCTAATACTGTTGTTACTGCTGATTGTATTGAATAATTAGTATGTGTGCGTTGGATTCGAATATTGTTGGGCTAGTTATGACAGGGGATGTAGCGACCTAATTAAGAACCAAAACGCGACTTAGGCTAAATTAAGCAGTGAAGTTAAGGATGATAGTATCAGATAAATTTTCAAGGACGAAAATATCCTAAGTGGGGGAGAGTTGTAACGCCCCAAATTTAATTAATTAGTTAATTAAATTATTGAAGTATTTTATTATTGGATTAATATGCTGGTTGAGCGGTTAAGTTGATAGTTGAGCGATAGTTGGTTTAATCGGAGAAATAATATTAGAAATAATATTATTAAGGAATTATTATTTGATTAAAAGTTGGATTTAGTGGTGGTGTGAGAAATAATGTGGGAGGTGTTAACTAGTTGGCCCATTAAGGAATAATAGTATTATTATTATTATTATTATTATTATTATTATTATTATTATTATTATTATGAGATTAAAAAGAATAAAAGAATTAGGTTGCAGTAGAATAGGGTTTTTGGTTTTTGGGAGAATAGAACGTGAAAAGAGAAACTGCAGACCAAAGAGGAACGAGAATTTTGACAGAGAAAAGTGGAACGATAAAAAATTCTTAGAGAAACCTTCAATCCAAGGTAAGGGTGGGGTTCTTGCTCTATAATTGGGGATATGGTGGGCAGTAGGTAGTTTGGGATGTATGATTCGCTAGGTTGTGTCATGTCGATGTGATTAGTTGTAGAAAATCCCAAATTGGAATATAGGATTGTTGTTATTTTGTGTATAATATTGTTGTTATTGATTGTGCAATTTTGCTGTATATGTTGTGTTGTTGTTGTTAATTGAAAAGAATGCACAATTTTGCCGTTAGATGATGGGTTGCTGTTGTTGATTGAAAATAGTCATAATAGGATCGTGTAATTTGGAGAAAACTGGTTTTTGGGTGAAATTACACTGCATGAGTCGATCAATAATGTTATGTATCGATACAAGCTGATACGAGTTTAAAAACCAGGAGCATGAAAACTTCTTGCACCGATACATAAGGCCTTGCATCGACTCATGGGGCTGTTCTGGAAGACTTGTATCGACTCATACGAGGTATGTATCGATACAAGTCAGTTTTGTATTGATACAAAGGGAGCTTGCATCGACTCATACTGTTATAAAACAAAAAAATAGAAAAATAAATTGCGTATGAGTCGACTCATATGAAGCTTGTGTCGATACAAGCTGTGTATGTATCGATACATGGAGTTTTGTATCGATGCCTACTGAACAGAAACAGAGGAATAATTCTGGAAAGTTATTTTGGTCGTATCTTCGCGACCATGACTCCGATTTTGATGTCGTTTGAACTATTGGAAAGCTAGAATCATGAATTAGCGTATAATAATGTTTTTAGGTAAAGTAGGTGAGTTTTTGGATGATTTGTTGTAGTTTCTGTAAGTGAATCTGTTGTTGTTGTTGTTATTGTTGAACGTTGTTGTAGAGGCTTTGATAATTAAAGTTGATGGTTGTTGTTGTTGATTACGTTGGCCGTAAGGGGAAAATGAATATGTTGTAAGTTGGTATCCGTTGTGGATTACGTTGTTATTTTATGCTGTTTTATTTCATCGCATATATACATTTGCATATTATGTTGAGTCGTGAGGGGAAAAACCACGTTGAGCCGTTAGGGGCATGTTGTTTACATTGAAGGCTTACGTCTTGATGCCTCAGAGTTACTGCCAGCTGTTTACGTTGGGAGTTATACTTTGATGGATCCACATGCATTTGCATAGTTGAGTCGCATTTGAATTGTTGATTACGTTGTTGTTGCTGTTTGAGTTGTTGTTGTTGTTGTTGATGTTCTTGTTGCCGGTTGATATACGTTGTTATGGCTGTTGAATATGATTCGCTGTTAATATAATTTGTCGTTGAATTTAATTGTTGTTTGATAAATGTCGTCGCATATAAGTTGTTGTTGATATGTTGTTGTATTGAATTACGTTGTTGTGAATGATCGTATATTGTTACGAAATAGTTGCGTGTTAGCGTTGATTAGTCATGTGATTACACAATTTAATCATCGAACTATATATTGTTTATCATAATCTCAATTATATGGTTTGATATCTCACTGTTTGCTTGTTTTCGTCGTTGCCTTTATATTGGTAACGTGCAGGTAATGAAGGATGAAGAGTTAGTAGCCGTTAGTTCGAGTATGGTGTCATTTGCTCTGATACATAACACTCGGTTTGGGGATAAACGTTTGAAATGTTTATTTTGATTTGGTTTTCTGTTGTTGATTCCGATTGGATTAGTTTGGACTCCAGAATAATTAATTGAATTTTTTTGTTGAGAATTGAAATATTCCCGCTATTTCAATAAAGTTTTGATTCAGACTATGTTACGTTTATTCTAACCATGTGTTATGTATCTAATTGAATGAGCTATATGGTTTTTGAAGCATGTTACATCCTGATTTATGTTTGAATTTTTAAATTCACTCTGATTCTTATATAAATATGCCATGGGGAAGTCAGGGTGTTACATCTAAGCTTGAGAATCTATCCTAACCGAGTAGCCCTAGGGGAAAGCTATCCTATATCTGTCTTGGTTGTAAAACCAAGAGATGAAAAGGGATGAAGCAATCAAGTGCTTTGGCAGAAGCACACAAGCAATGCAATGCACAAACAAATGTCAAACAATTGCAAGCAAAGTCCACGGAGCAAATTATGCGAGTTCTGCACTAAATGCGAATCCCGGGAATGAGTGGAGAGCAGAATAGGAAACTCTGGCCACTTTCGTGATCCACTCGATTGGAATAGTAACACGACTCGCATGCACCATACAGACACGGACTAGAACTGCGGGGGACGACTGCCGACCCTTTCCGCTTGACCATATATCAATGACTCGATAGTAGGAAATATAAAAAGAGGGACTTTGCTTGGTGGTGCCACGTCGGGTGTCCTAACCACTTCTGACCTATGCAAGCACAATTGTAAACACACAATGAAGAGCGTCTTCCTATGCACGTATGAGGACTTTAAAAAAACCAAAGACAATTAGCAAACAGAAGCGCCCTAAACGGGTATTTAAATAAACCAGAGGGGTTCCTGAACATGCTCCAACTATGGAAGCCCCATCATACATCTCTATTCCTACTTCTCATGGAAAAATAAAGTTGTAAAGCCCTACTTCTCATGATATTTAGGAAAGCTATAAGAGAATGCGATAAATAGTGTAGAAACTACCAAACGGATATAGAATCCGAAGTGCACTGCAAGCTAATGAAATACTCTAGAAAACTTCAAGTACTGCAGCCACGCAATAAGAGTAAACCGGTGAGAAGAAACTCAAGGCATTAGAAACAAGCGAAATGCGCACTCATACGCATCCGAAGCAATAACACTTGCAAGAGAACCACGCAAGCAGACAATAGTATGTACGCGTATGCGCACAAGCAAAGGAACGTGTGTATACACATTCCACTTGGGAAATGTATGTAAGAAGGGAGTTAGACCCGAAAAGAAAGTAGTGATGTCTTATCGTCCACGTACGATTAAACTCCTATTTTCATAAATAAAATCAACCAACCAACAAGTGTTCTCGCACCCGAGAACTACGTAAGCTCTGAATTTTCCATCGCATTTGGGGAATACATAGGCACGAGATTCTAACATCTTGGCGAGCATACTTTCATAAAAAAATTAAAACATGTCTCCTTTCTTTTCTCTTTTTGCACATAGTAATTGGAAGATAGCAAATTAACACACTAAACACACAAACACTTAGAAATAAATGGGTCCCATCGAGTACGATGGATGTGAGGGATGCTAATACCTTCCCCTTGCATAACCGACTCCCGAACCTTTATCTCTTAGTATTGAAGACCATTTCATTTTCATTTCATGGGTTTTATCTATATTTTCCCTTTCCTCATTAGGAATAAATAAAGTTAGATGGCGACTTTATTATTTGTAATTGAATTATAAATTTTTTCGATTGGCGTCAACACATCTCCATATTGTTTGAAGACCTTGAAGATTATCAAGGATAATGTGTTCCAAGGAGATGGAACTGATGTTCTATGGGATGTTAGACCATTGATTCAACAGGTATGCAGCTACTAGTTAAAGAACAGATGTTTTGGGTGCCAAACAAATGTAGTGTGAGTACATATGTTTGGAACCTACTCCTAATCTGGAAGATGAGACATTTGTTTTGTATTAGTTGATCAGGACAGGATCAACAAGTTCTCTACTCCAGATGTTAGTTTATTTCTGACCAAAGCTTATGGGAGTATAGAAGTTGAGCGTAATGCAAGAAAAAAGATTCATAAAGGTATACTCTACAGTCCCTTTATGAGAAATCAAGATGAGCTTGTATCTGGTATATCCTTCTGATCAAAGGAACCAGAAGTGTAGAACTCTGTTCATGACCATAGAACAGACTCTATTTGAAGATGAATATTGTGATCCAACCACAATGATTAATGGTCCTAAGTATTGACTACCCTAAATGTTGTATTGGAAGGGCATTGTCTAGAAGAATCAAGGGAGACAGATTGCTTTGAAGAATCTGCATATTTCTGTGTTATGCCATAAGTAAGTCTGTTCCAGAAACCTAGTTGAGGGAATCTCCTCTGTAGGTACAAACTATGGCATCCATCATATTAAAATCAGAATGAAAGTATGAAGAAAATCTTATTGAGATGTGACTCATACTATCCCTTGGTTATGCAGATTGATCAACTGATGTTAATTGTACTTCCTATGTTTTCCCCCAAGTGTTGAGTATATGTTGGTATGGATGTTACCCTCAGAACCATACTAAGGATTGATGATGTCTTATCAGATGTTGGAACATCATCCCAAATGTATTCAGTCCTCAAAGTGTGTAAAGTTAATCTGGAATGTCTTGACTGTCATAATTAGATGTGTTTATTAAGTAAACATCACATAAGTGAAGAAGAGGTTTGTTAATGTTATCTAGTGCGAGTAGATAATCTTATCTGGCTAACTATTAAGTACTCTGATGGGAGACTAAGTACTTATTAATATGTAGCTTGAATGCCAAATTCACATACTCTGTCGGGAGCTGAGTATTTGTCAAATGTGTTCATGCAATTTTATGAAATGAATGTTATATTAATCTTCACAAGTTTAAGATATGTGGCAACATTATCTAGTATAGCTAATTTTTTTAGAAGATATGTGTCATACTCCAAAATTTTCCCTCCTACTTCTCAAGACAATTCTCATCTCCATACTTAAGGATTTCACAATGGTTGACCAGACAAACCCTCTCCTAAGCAATCAATCCAAACTAGGGTTTTGCTCCTCTCAAGACAAAATGGATTTCCATTGTTCCAAGTGGTCATCATACCTCATCATATGTTCAAGGGATCACCATGTCAAATTTCAAGCCTTACAAGTCAAATTTGCTCATCCAATTGCTCAGATGGTTGAAAATCAGCTATATTGGACAGAAAGTCAACTGTGGTAAAAATATAGTCAAAATTCATAATTTTTGGTCAACATCAATAATTTGAAGTAATATTCATCATTTGATCCAGGGTTGATCATGATTCCTCAAGAAAAGTCAAGATTTGATCAAAAGTCAAAGTTTCTAAATTAGGGTATTTCAGACAAAAGTCAACAGAATTTTGACCAGGCATAACTTTCATTTTTCCACCAAATCTCATTTTGAAGGGAATTCAGTTCTCTACAACTTCATGTCTCACAAGCTTTGGCAAAAAATGCTTCATTTGGAAGTTATGGATCAAAACATTACAGGTCCTTTTAAAAGTCATCAAAAAGTCATCTTTTTGCAAAGAAGTGTTCATGAACATGGAAGCTTAAATGAAGTCAAAACCAAAAGGAGTGTTTAGAGGACATCTTGAGATTTCTAAAAAGTCCAAGAACACTAAAAAATGTTGAAAATTGAGCAAGATACAAATTGTGAAAGATAGGCATTTTTGAGGAGGTGCATGAAGAGAAATACTTGAAAAAATCAATTTTTTTCTAAATGGGCCTAACTTTTCTTGGTTCAAACTTGTTTCTTATATGAATTAGAACCTCAAAGCCCAAGGCCATGCCTTTTATCTTTTATTTTTATTTATTTTGTATTTTTATTCATTTAAAACCAATTTAATTAAAATAAAAGATATAAAATCAAAACATTAAGTGCAAGGTTGATTTTCTCTCATTCTTGAGGTCCAAGCAAGCCATACAAGCTGTCAATTTCGAAATTATTGAGATTGGAAAGATAATTGATTGAAATTGATCCAAAAAAGGCAATATTTGGTTTCATTCCAAATCAAATATTTTCTTATTGATTGGCATATAATTCCTTCATGATTCTTGACCTAATTCACTCTAGTATATATACACACTGATCCTAGATGCTACAAGAGGGATCCTTGCCTCCACAAAGAACCCTAACTCTCCAAAAATTCATACAACCTTGCAAATTTGAGTTCACTTTTGCATCCATTTTCAAGCCATTCCAGCCATCCATTCATTCTCCTGAAGCTTCCAGGAGTCGATCCAAGCACTCACACGAGTTCAAAGCACCCAGAACCACCCTCACGAGGTTACATAGATTTTGGTATAGTTTGAAATTGCTAACCTTAGATTTACATGGTATAAACTGTTTTGATACATTCATTCATTATCATTAGGTTGTTTTAAAATGTTTTGATGCATTGGTTGTGAGTTTACACGCAGGAACGAGGATTTTCCATTATTAGGGAAAAACTGTTTGAGAGCTTCGAAGCTCATGATATAGGGATTTTCAGGACAAAAGAACACCACCAGCGTGTTCGTAGGATCCCAAATATACGATCTAGGCTTTTATTTTGCTTTAAATGATGCGCTTTTGCAGATTTTAACATGATTGCAGGTCGGAGAAGATGACCGGAGCCCTAGCTCTGGTGATGTCTCAGGCGAAGAGAGATCAGAAGATCTGGAACATGGACTCACTTATATATTTATAAGTGTACTGTAATAGATAGATGTATCACCGCCCCAGCAGTTCACCATGCGTGCACTAAGTCACTCTGTCTCAAAGGCACGAGTTCGAACCCTGCCTTTTGCCAAGATTTTCTAACATTTTTTCTGATTAACACAAGTTCCAGAAGTTCTGAAAGGAATTGTCATACATATTTCCAGAAGCTCTGGAAGGAACAATTTCCAGAAGCTCTGGAAGGAACAATTTCCAGAAGCTCTGGAAGGAACAATAACACAGGTTTCCAGAAGCTCTGGAAGAAACAATTTCCAAAAGCTCTAGAAGGAATAATTTCCAAAAACTCTAGAAGGAACAATTTCCAGAAGCTCTGGAAGGAACGGTAACGCAACTGTTATGGAAGGAACGATTTCCAGAAGTTCTGGCAAGGTACGTTAGCACGGTCCCTAGAAGTTCTGACAAGGAACGATGACCCAATTTCCATAAGTTCTGGAAAAGAGTGAGCCAGAAGTTCTTGGTCAAATCCATCAGAAGTTCTGACAAAAAAACATAAAATTTCTAATTTTTTTAAATTAAAACTAATTAATTAGAATTAGGCTTTTCACTAAAATCAACCTCCAAAAAACCAAAAATATATTATTTTTCTGCATTTAAATTCTAGAAAAGATGTATAGGTTGCAAGGTCTTTTTCCATGTAATAACGTAGATTTATATTTCTAACTTTACTTTCCGCACCTCCTATTATGTATCTGCCCCAAAGCCATGTAATAGCGTAGGATTTACGTTTCCGCACTTGACTTTCTGCACTTTAATTTATGTACATATATTAACTGCTAGTAACTAGGCATGTATGAAAAGATTAAAAAACAACATAGATCACTTCTAAATCTCAAGATATAATATCTGAATACAACACACTCTTCACACATGCACCCACCTTAGGGTATCCTCTCTTGTTGTCTTACAAATACATGGTCATGTACCTCGAACGTAGGGATATCCTAGCTAAGATGCTTACAAACATATCATCATAGTCCCTTAGATACAAAGATTATAGTCCCTCGATGACCCTCTATTGTTGCCTACGAATACATGATCTCGTCCCTCGATTGTTGTCTATGAAAAGTGATGATCGTCCCTACGAATATGCTAAGGTATCCCGACATGTTGCCTTCTATGACCATACGATGACCCTTCGAATGTCCCTTTATACCCAACAGATAGAGTTACCTACCAATTAATGGTATTGATAGCGCTACCCTAAAGGAAAGCAAAATAACATGGAAACGACCATTCTGAGTAGGTAATGAGACTCTTTTTGCTTGCTCAATCAAAATACTTTTCACACCTCATACTATTTTCAAAAACTTTTCAAACACTTTGTATACATTCCAGCGTGAATCATTACAAAGTCTTTCCAAAACAAAACATTTCCAAACACTTCGTATACATTCCAGCGAGAATCATTATGAAGTCAAAGTGAAATGCCTTTTCAAAAACATCTTTCCAAACACACACACATAAAGCAATTTATAAAGTGAACTAAAGCAATTAAGAGCCCGTAGATAACTACGGATGGAAAGGGTGCTAATACCTTCCCTTTTCATAACTACCTCTCGTACTCAGAATCTAACGAAGGTCTTTTCTTGTTCTTTTCGCCTTCCCTTAATTGGATAAAAGAAAAGTCGGTGGAGACTCTTGCTATCCACAACATTTGCGATAAAAATGCAAAACAAACAAGTCAGATCTCCCACCGTATTACAATGTGCATATATATGATTAGAAATAGCTTGATGGAAGCTAGATATTTGTGTGATAATTATGTACAAGTCTGAATGGTGTATCAGGAGTGATGAATTATGTGTTGTGGATAAGAGGATGTTCTACATGAAGATATAACATAACAGTTGTTGAAGATATCAGATGTGAGAAAAGGTAGATAGATTCACACTTATCTTTTGAAGACGTATCTTTGGTCATATGCATGGTTAATAATGTAGTTTCTTCTATTCCAAGTAATAGAGTGTGACAATCTGAAACTCGTGTAACAAGAAAACTAAGGACTCTTAATTTGGAACCTGTGGCAAATTCCAAATAAAGGGTACTTATTGTGTTAAGAGGACCTGAATAAATGTATCTGAAGTGAAGAGCTTAACAAGGTTGTCCATAAACAGGGCATGCTGGATAACTGTATATTTAAAGACTGTAAGGTGGTCATCTAAAGCTGCTATTGAGGGAGAGCAGATGTAATTGATATGCTGAGATTGAGGGGGAGAAATTTACTCTCAGCAAAGTGTGAAGGGGAGTTTAAACTGCTATGAACTGTAGGAGCAATGTAGAGATAATTATAATCTCAGAACCAAGGCAGATAAGTTCTGATGTGGATGTCCCATGTGACATTGGAACATCATTATTTGTGAGATGTTGAAGAAAGTCTGAATTTTATTACTAAAAGGAAATTAGTGATTAAATTCAGACTATAAGTGCATGACTTGCCCTCAATTTAAAAAGTTATGGAAATGTGTGGACACTTAGAAATTTGAACAAACAGTGTCTTGCAAATTGTTGAAGTTTAGATATCATAAAGCTAAAATAATTCACTCCATACGAAGGAATATGGTCAAAATAAAAAGGTATGATATCTCAGAAAGAAGCAGCCCGAATTGGTGAAAGAAGAGGTGGCAATCACATGCTCCAGCATGGTGTACAAAAGTGAGGTGACTCATGCAATTTATTGGAACTAACTCCATCAAACGAATCTGGCAGAAACTATTAAAGATAGTCAGAGTTAGTTTGGATGGAACAAATTTGTTTCTAGTGCAGTTCTTCAACCAAAGCTTTACCAAGGACTAAAGACTGCAAATTCCTAAGCTTCAACTGTGCCTACTTATAGAGGACTCCTCTACCTCTATCTTCAAGCAAATAATTCTGTCTTCAACATCATGAAAGTTGTTCAAATCTGGGCTTCCTGTGCCTAGATATGGTTTTGTGAAGGCTCCCATTGTCAAATTTTTACTAAAAAGGGGGAGAAAACTTATGTTGTTGCTGTTGATATTGTTGGTCTCATTACTGTTTCTACGAATGAAAGAGTACGTTCATAAAAGATATCTAAACCAAACATCAAATCCCTGTTTTGAAATCTTTTGGGACGTGTGATATGAGTTATGAACACAATTGTGACATGTGTTCTGAGTTACATGGAGAAAATCCAGAATTCCATCTGAATTGTTTCTCATGCTACTCAGGAGGTATTTCAACTCCAAATATAGCATCGAGTCTCTTCCTTCTCTTACCTTGCATGTATGGTGTTGGTTCAATGGAGAAAAGAAGATGTCAAGAAGGATGTTCAAACATCCCATGCAACTTAAGATTTGAAGTTGTGAGCAAAAGACCACATTTTAATTGTAATTGTTGCGGCTGTTTTGATGAAATGTCATGTATTGTTATTTATTTTAGCCAAAATTTGTCAAAGGGGGAGATTGTAAGTTCCTTGATTTTAAAGATTGACTTAATTTTAATAAAACAAATAATAGCAACAACAATGTATTATACAATAGGATATATGCAGCAAAAGTCCTATTGGAATGCCTAAACATGTTGTGTTGAAGTTTTTCAACATCTAGAACATGTCAAATGAGATGTCGAGACATCATACATCACGTTAATGAACTGTCAAAGTTTGTTACAGTTCTATTTTAAATTGTGCAGAATATTCTGGGAATATTATGCAACATATGTAGCGTGTAATTGAAGGCATTTGTGGAGATCCAAAAGCTAAGGAGAAAAATCAGAAAGGACCTTGATTGTAGCAGAAATTATCTGCTTGTTTGTTTGCTGCAGAAGTTTATTACTGCAGTTTGTTACAACTTCAAGCTGTTGTTTGAAGGCCCAAATCCAGTTGGGTAATAGGTTATAAATAAGGACATTGTAACCTAGTTTTAGAAAGCTAGCCGGTTTTAGAA
Organism: Vicia sativa; assembly: GCA_021764765.1. Lineage (NCBI taxonomy): Eukaryota > Viridiplantae > Streptophyta > Magnoliopsida > Fabales > Fabaceae > Vicia > Vicia sativa. The sequence goes on along the minus strand of CM038793.1, from coordinate 80,858,165 downwards.
AGATGTAGTCTTTAGGGTTAACCATGTAAGTGAACCACCTGGATTGTGGGATGGTCACTAATTTGTACCTTGAAGCCTGTAGGCAAGAGGATTATTTTACTCACTCAGAATCTGTGAAGTAGTGAGTGCAGTTGTGTCCTTGGAAGAAGCTGTGAAGTAATTCCAAGTTTGTGTGAGTCACCTGTTTGACTGTCTTTGTGTTTGGAGTGATGTTCTCTAAATTGGTTGTGTATGTTGCAGGGGTTTGCAATAGGTTTAGGTACCACTAGGGAGTGAGCAGAGGTTCTCTTGTCTTAGATGGGCTTCTAAGATAAAAGTTTCATTGGGTAGTGATTAGGTAGCCAGAGGTTGTTACCTGTAAATCGGAGGTTGTTTACATAAAATAATACTATTGATAGTGGAGTCTTTTTCCTGGCTTGGTAGCCCCCAGATGTCGGTTGGTTGAATCGAACTGGGTTAACAATTCTGTTGTGTTTTTATTGCTTTCCCGCACTGTTATTTTATTCCTACCTTGTCTATTTTTAATGTCACGTCAGATGTCAAGACATCTGAGTCTGCTGTTGCACCAAAATTTCAAAAACGATGATCCTGAACCGAGAACTATGGGTGAATGTCAAAATAGACATGATTGGAAAAATTGGAAAGCTGCAGTAGATACTGAATTAAATTCTCTTAAAAAACGAAAAGTATTTGGCCCTATTATGGCTATACCAAAAGATGTGAAACCAGTTGGGTATAAATGGGTCTTTGTAAGAAAACAAAATGAGAAAAATGAAATTGTCAAATACAAAGTTCGTCTTGTTGCCCAAGGTTTTAACCAAAGACCAGGAATTGATTATGAGGTAACATATTCTCCTGTTATAGATGTCATTAGTTTTCGTTATTTAATTGGTTTATCAGTATTTAACAATCTTGATATGTATCTTATGGATATTGTTACTTCTTATTTATATGGTTCACTTGACATTGATATATACATGAAAATTCCAGAAGGATTTAAAATGCCTGATACATCAAAACCTAGCGAAATGTATGCAATTAAGTTGCAAAGGTCATTGTATGGGTTAAAACAATCTGGACGCATGTGGTATAATAGGTTAAGTGAATATTTACTTAAAGAAGGCTATGAGAATAATCCTATTTTCCCTTGTGTTTTTATAAGAAAAATAATGTTTGGTTTTGTAATAATTGTTGTCTATGTTGATGATTTAAATATCATTGGAACTAATCGAGAAATTAAGGAAGCAAGAGATTACTTCAAGAAAGAATTTGAAATGAAAGATTTGAAAAAAACTAGGTTCTGTCTTGGTTTACAAATTGAGCATACTAAAAATGGTATACTGGTACATCAATCAAATTTTACATAAAGAGTATTGAAAAGGTTTAACATGGACAAAGCAAACCCTTTGAGTACTCCAATGATGGGTAGAACACTTAATGTTGACAATGATCCATTTAGACCTAAGGAAGGTAATGAAGAAGATCTTGGCTCTGACGTACCATATCTCAGTGCTATTGGGACACTCATGTACCTTGCTAACTATACAAGACCAAATATAGCTTTTGCAGTAAATTTACTAGCAAGATTCAGCTCATGTCCTACAAAAATACATTGGAAAGGAATAAAGCATATATTTCGATATCTTCGAGGTACATCTGATCTTGGTTTGTTTTATTCTAACAATACAAAATCAATTTTACTTTGTTATGCAGATGCAGGGTACTTGTCAGATCCACATAATGCTAAATCACAAACTAGATATATATTTACATATGGTAACACTGCAACATCATGGAGATCGCAAAAACAAACACTTGTAGCAACTTCTTCAAATCATGTTGAAGTAATTTCCTTCATGAAGCAAGCAAATAGTGTAGCTGGTTACGATCGATAACTCGACATATTCAAGGAGCGTCTGAATTATCAGTTGATAATAATCCAACAATTTTGTATGAAGACAATGCTGCATGTGTTACCCAGATGAAAGAAGGCTACATGAAAAGTGACAAAACCAAGCATATCCCTCCCAAGTTTTTCTCATTCACACAAGAACTTGAAAGAAATAAAGAGGTTGATATTCAATATATTCGTTCATGTGATAATATGGCAGATCTATTTACAAAGGCACTTCCTACATTAGTTTTCAAGAAGCATGTGCAAAATATTGGAATGCGTCATCTTAGAGATCTTTGAAAAAGAACTAATTGTGTTTTGTTGACGGGGAGGATAATGTTGTACTCTTTTTCCCTTATTAAGGTTTTTATCCAAATGTGTTTTTCTTTATAAGGTTTTTAACGAGGCAACGTATGTTCCCATAAGATTCTCCTCAACAAGGTTTCAAAGGAGCACCATGATAGATATTTCTAAGGGGGAGTGTTATAATAATAAAGAATATTATTATAATTATTTAGAAATTTCTATCTAATAGTCAAACTTAGAATAATAATGACAAATTATTGGTGATGTATAATTTGTCAAAGATAGAATAGTAATACCAATTATAATAGTAATTTTTCTACTAGTATAAATCCAGCCCTTTGGTAAATATAAAAATATATCAAGTTTTACTTTGAAAGATAGAAAAATATCATTTCACTTCCTTAATCATTTTCTCATAGTTGGCATCATGAATATCATATATAGTTTTTCAACTTAAGTTAGATTCAAATATCTAGTTATTCTCAACCCAACTAAATTTTTTACACGTAATTATTCTTGTCACTAAATATTTAAGGCAAAATACTCTTTTTAGTCCCTTAACAATACCTTGGAAAAATACCTTTTTTAGTCCCTTAACTATACCTCCGAGTACATTTTGGTCTCTTATCTCTAAAAAGTGTCAAAGTAAGAAAAACAAATTTATCACTAAGCCATTTTACATTTGTTGATTATTATTGTATTTAAGTTTATATAAACAGAAATCGCTTGCAAATATTTTTGTCCAGAGATATATATGTTTTTAGTATAGGTACAATTGTTAGAAAGTATTACTAATATTGGTTTTTATTATGATAAAATAATAAATATTTTGTTTTTAAGTCATTTGTTGATTATTATTGTATTTAAGTTTATATAAACAGAAAGCGTTTGCAAATTTTGTCCAGAGATATATATGTTTTTAGTATAGGTACAATTGTTAGAAAGTAGTACTAATATTTGTTTTTATTTTGATAAAATAATAAATATTTTTTTTTGCATATAAATAATATTTTTACCATTTTTTTGCATAAATAAATTATTAAAAAAGAAATAAATAAATATAATATGTTTTTAAAAACTGAATATTATATTTATAAAACGAATAATATATTTTTTAAAATGGTATAATATATAAGGATATTATTATTATTATTTAAAAATGAAATATCATTATACTTTATAAAAATAATTTTTTTTAAAATCCAAAATATTATTATTAATATTTGTAAAAATAGCACATTATTATTTTTAAATCATTGTATTATTATATTTTATAAAAATGGAATATTATTATTATATTAAAAAAGTTTTATTTTTTAAATCAAAGTATTATTATGTTTTTATAAAATAGAATATTAGTTATTTTAAATGACAAAATATTATTATTATTTTTTAAAATTGAATACTATAATTATTTTTAAAACAGATTATATTTATAAAAATTGAATAATTCATTCATAAAAATATAATATAATATATTTAAAAACAGAATAACATTTATTATTATTATTATTTTAAAACCAAAATAGACTTTATTATTTTAAACAAACTTTAAACAATATTTTAAAAAAAGAAAGATTTAAGAAAAAGATGAAATATAATATATATCTTATTTGTTAATAAAATCAACTTGAAGCAAAGTGATAGGGTGATAAATATGGTTTGCTACAATATTTAAGCATTCATTTAAGCATTTCATTTAAAAAAATAAGATAATTATTGACTATTATTATTAATATTTCAACAATTAACTTTTAAATTTATTTTATTCAGTAATTAAGTTATTAAATATTTTAAATATTTATTAAATAGATTAATAAACATTTCAATTATTTATTAAATGTTTTAAATATTTAATATATCAACTATTAAATATTACAATTATTATATATTTATTATAAAAATAATTATTTCATAATATTTCAACTAATGAATTAGTATATTAACTTTAAAATATTTTATTTATTAATAATAAAATAAAATAATTAAACTATTTCAACTATATAATATATAAATTACTGCATTATGTAATTCAAATGTTTCAACTATATAATATAGTAAAATGTCTCGACTATAGAATAAAATAAAAATTAATACCAAAATTTAAAATAGATCAAAATATATTTTAAAATAAATTAATATATATATATATATATATATATATATATATATATATATATATATATATATATATATATATATATATATATATATATATATATATACTTATGCATTGTATATGTTAAACGTAAATAACAAGTGGCTTAGTGAGGAAAATATATACTTTGACCCAAAGGTTGAGGGTTCAAAACTATATATATTAGGCATATCTGGGTCTGGGCAGGCTCACAATCGACTTGTTCAAACCTTTACCAACCGTCGAAGGTTTATGCTCCTTTCGTTCATTCAAGTCCTTCGAATACAAGGGTGATTGAACCTCTTCAAAGGTCAGGGACTCCCTTCCATACAAGAGAGTTTCTTTGAAGTGGGCATGTAATGGCAACGCGACAATAAAGAATAACTTGATCTTCATCATCGATCTTCACATCAATATTTTCAAGATCAAGAATCAGCTTGTTGAATATATCCAACTGCTTAGCCAACACTTTGTCTTCAATCATCTTGAATGAATACAAAGCTTGTTTCAAGTAGAGTCGATTCACCAACGATTTAGTCATGTACAAACTTTCAAGTTTCACCCATACCCCTACCGCCTCCTTTGATACCGTCAAGAACCTTATCACCAAGGCTCAACAAAATTGCGCTGGGCCTTCTCTATCATTGCCTTCTTCTCACCGCCGTTAACGCTGCTCATGGTCGACTCTCCTTCAACGCTTCCAAACAACCCTGCTGAACCAGTAGGGCTTTCATCTTCAAGCGCCACAGACCGAAATCGTTCACTCCGGTGAACACGATGAACACAAGGATCGGTTATTAACTGTTATTCTTTCGTTTATCTTAAAACAAGATTACAAGTATACAAGAATAACAAATAACCCTCTCATCCTAAATTATGATTTGCAGTATTCAATGATGAGAGACTAGTATGCTATTTATAATAAACCTAACATACTAAAGTGATGGGCTTTTATCACAAATACCCATTACAAGCTAACTTAGTGTACAAGCTAACTTAACTAATTGGACATAACAAACAGGCCTAATTCGATGCTAACAATTCTAGTATCCTTCGACACAATAGAGTTCGACTCAATATCTCACAATATATATATATTTAATATTATAATTTCTCAATAATTCCTTTCAAAATTTTGAGACCCCATATTTTTTAGGCCTATCTGGGTCTGGGCAGGGTCACAATCGACTTGTTTGTGGTGTAAAGTAAGTTTTATGAGATCTCACGATCAAAGTAAAGTTTTAAAAAAAATTGATTCGAATGATTTAGAGGTATTGTTGGGTGAACTTAGGGTACAAATAGATTGTTCTAAGTTTTTGCATGATGGGCCAAGATATAAACACAAAATAAAACATTTAAATAGGGTTACATAGGATTGAGTTTGAGTTCAACAGCCGTGTTACCTAAGATCTGACAGACACAAGGGTTGAGTTTCAACTCTAAGATCTGACGAAACAAAGGTTCAGTTTCAACAGTGCGTGATGAATCCCCCTCGAGGCAAGTCATGGAAATCCAACCGCAAACGAGCCAAGTCACGGAGTTCCAACGGATCTGTCGAATTCCTCCCTGAAGAACTCATCGCACAAGTTCTATCATACCTTCCAGCCAAATCTTTGATGCAACTGAGATGTGTGAGCAAAGCATGGAATACTCTCATCTCTCATCCCAAATTCATCAAACAACACCTTCAACAATCCAAAAAGATAACTCAAATCCTTTGCATGTCTCATGATTTTTCTATCTTACCCTTCCCCCTCAATACTTTACTAAACAATCCCTCCATAATGAGATCCACCAAGTATCACTTCCCATCCAACCCCAACTACTACTACCGATTCATTGGTTCCTGCAATGGATTGTTCTGTTTCCATCTTATTGGTTTAAGGTCTCCAACTACCTCCTTTCAGTTATGGAACCCAGCCACCAACACATTGTCTAACCAATTTGGTCATGGTTTTTCTAAATATGGAGGGTATAGGTTGGCTAACTATTCATTTGTTTATGATAATTCAACTGATACTTATTATACTGTCTATTTCTGTCACCACCAGTTGGATATATTTAGTTCTAGTTCCGGCAGTAATGTTCCGGAAAAGATTGGACTTTTTGGCATATCTCCTTTATTTCATTTTGATCATATTATCTATAAACACAAGTTTTTCAGTGATGCTGTGTATTTGAATGGCACTATTAACTTGCTGGGCCGTGCCCGAGATTTCGCTAAAAAAACTGTGATTATCTCGCTCAATCTGGCTACCTGCACCTACAAACTGTTGCTTCCTCCTCAAGATTTTGTTGAAGATTTTGTTCAAGATTCATATAAGTCGCCAACTATTCATGTGTTAAAAGACTCTCTATGTTTTAGTCACCATACCCTAAAAACCCATTTTATTATATGGAAGATGACGGAATTCGGAATTGAAAACTCTTGGACTCAATTTCTTAAAATAAGCTATCGGGATCTGAATATTCATATGGAATATTTTCTGGCTCCACTGTGTCTTTGTGAGAGTGGCATCGCACTAGTACTAGGGGCAGAGGATGTTCGATTGCAAGTGATTGTCTACAATTTGAGTGAAAATAGAGTAGAAAAAATTAGGAGAATCCACAAGGGAACCAAGTGGATATCTAACCAAAATCATGTTGAAAGCTTGGTTCCCACAAGTTGTGTAACTTCCTGTGAAAGCTTGGTTCCTGCGAGTCAATGTAAGTTCCTCTGAAAGCTTGGTTCCTGCGAGACTTGATGTAAGTTCCTCTCAACTGTTTACTTGATTGAATTTATGATAGATTGTATCAGTATTGTTTTTATAATGGCCGTGATGTCAATCATTATCTAATATGGCTCCTTTTTTAATCTTAGAGCCAAAACTCAATTTCAAGCATTATTGATGGTAGCCTGCAGATGATGGAAAGATGGAAAGAAAGAACTATATATATTCTTTATTTTTCTCACTCTTTTCTTTTGTTCTAGATATTTATAGCCTTTTGATTTTATTTTTATAGCCCTTTAGATTTTATTTTTATCTCTCCAAAAAGTGAACAAGATTAAGGTGAGTGTCACTTGGTTGGCCACTGCTTGGTGTTTTTGTGGAACAAGAGGAATAATATCATGTTTAATAATATCATGTCTAATAATATCATGATTCATGTCAAACATCAACTTCTGATTATGGTTATGTGCTGCAAAGAATAATGAAACCTGGTTCTGATGGTATTGTGAAATTTTATAGCAGAATTGGTATGTTTCATGGCAAGCCTTTTCTGCTGCTTGTTTGGCTCATGGAATTTGTGGAGATAATAGTACAGAAAGTGCTCTTGTATTCCAGGGTATAAAATGAAGAATAATAATGAAATTTCACTTGTAATAAAAGTGAGTCAACCTTTTTAGAGATGAGAATGTAATAAATTTGAGTGAAAAAAGAGGCCGTAGTATTATTTGTTGGTTCACTAAACAACAATTATCTATTACCTGATTTTTACGCCACAAACACAAATATCACGTCACAAAAATAAATTAGCAATGTGAGCAAAATACACCACATGACCGCTTGTCGCAACCCATTATCACGTGAAAATCACATCGCAAATTTGTGACATAAAATTCATGTCAAACTTTTTAAATAGACTTGACTAGTTAGCCATGTGATATTCATGCCACAAAATTGACATTAGTGACATGAAAAATGTGTCACAATTTTGCCACATAATTTCCATATCGTAGAATAGTTTTTTAATTAAAAAATAAATAAATTATAAATAATTAATAAAAGGACAAAACTTAGGTTAAATTTTTTAGATTGGTTCTTACTATTTTCCAATACATACTAGTCTCTTATCATTACATACTGCAAATTATAATTTATGGTGAGAGAAGTTATTTGTTATTTTGTAACACTTGTAATCTTGTTTCAAAGAGAAAGTAAAAAATAGCAGTTAATAACCAATCTTTTTTGTTCTTCGCGTTTTTCCATCTTTTCTATCCTGGTTATTTTTTGATCTTAAAGAAACAATTTATACTTTATTTCAAAGGCATTTAATTTCACAACATAAACTTTATTTGCAACTTTATATATATGGAAGATGAATAGAGAACTTTAAAAGAATTACATTTTATTCTGGGTCAATCAAAAGTTCAAAGCAACAAACTCAACTACGAAGTAGGATGGATGATCAAGTTGAACCCCGTTAGAGAGTCGAGCATTCGATCCTAGTCACCTAAGTATTGCTTGCTCTGAGATCTGATCAAACGATTCTCCGATCACTTCAAGTTAGACAAAGATGGTTTCAACTTCTTGTCACATATAAACCCTACTACATGCTATTTATAGGTATTATCTCATTTTCACAATCAAACTACTTCTCTACAATTTCATTGACTAGAATGTTGGAGTGCTTACGTTATAGGTCATTCCCGCTTCGTTGCATTAAAAGTCCCATCGCCACATCAAAAGAGCTCATTCTTTCAGTATTACGTATTTTGGTTCCTCCTAGGATAATGTCACAGTCTGTGGGGAGAAACTTATGATTTTCACGTATTTCCACATCAAATTCTGATACTCACGTCTCATCAACTGTGATATTGCACGATTAGTGATTACGATATGCGATTCTACCAAAGTTACCTCATGTGTGTCTACTCTCGATTCGCCATCAAACCTCATCGTTTTCTCCATTGACGAAGGATCATCCGGCAAGAAGTCCACAAGATCGTTGACAACAAAAGGAAACTGACGAAAGAAAGACCCATCTTACAATTTTAAGACAATGAGAAGTTAGATGGGATACCCAACAGATACTGCAGATGATGGTGACCGTCGCTATGGATAGCCGCACAATCATAAGATCTTCGTGGGAATATAGCTAGACAAACAAGACATAATAGCGTATCAAGATAGAAATCTCCAGACGTTCAATGACTCTATAATTCACCCTTGCAATACTAAAGAATTGACAATTTCCATTGGAAATGAAAGATAGAAGAAGACAGTGAGTTTGCAATTTGCAATTTTTGGAAAATATAGGGACCAAGTAACAAATTTTGAAGTAGTAATAATATCCAATTTGACATTCACATTCTATGGAGTATGAGAGCAATTTTAAATTCTTTGATTTTAGGTGTGATTTCAAAATCATTAAATTTGATTAGAACTAAATACTTTATAGATTTTTATTATTTTAACAATTCTTCTATTTTTGTTTAGAACATTCTTGTTATTGCAACAAAATTGGAATTTTTTTTGGAATAACCAATTTTTTTAAAAAAAAATACAAAAATAACCAACTTTTGAAAAAATTTACGCAAATAACCAAGTTTCAGGACAAAAATACAAGCAGGAGCCATCTCGGATGGCTCCTGCACTGAAAATCAGGAGCAGGAGCCAAGGGAGATGGCGCCTCCCTTAATTTTTTGACCTAAAAGCCATCTCAGATGGCTCCTATGTGTAAAACACAAAGGAAAAGCCATCTGAGATGGCGCCTTAGTGCGTTTTTTTTAAAAAAAAATTTCAATTTAAATTAAAGTGCACGACAATTTTGTGAAATAAATCTTGTATTATAAATTTTGATTACAGCAAAAAGCGATTACATAAGTTCATTCATGGCGACCCGGGACTCGTAGATGACCACCGGTTCTACATGCGCGTCCTCTCCTAACTCGTCTGATGCGAGGTTCTGGATCCGGTTGTTGTTGGATCGATGGGACCTGATCATGGGTTGATGGATGCCCGTAGTGAATGAGATCAGGATCCATGAATGCCTCAAGATTTACATTGCTTGTTGCACCGGCCAGATAAACGTGTCCCCATGTTCTCGAAGCTTGGTCGTTGTGGTTGGGGGTTAGGGTCCATTTGAGGACTATAGCAGTCCTCATCTGTATATGTGGACTGTGAATGTGTGGGGTAAAAAGGAAATTGGGTGTTAGGAGTCTCGTACCCATATGAATGGCGGGGGGTTTGGTACGACGATGGTGGTGGAATGTTGGGTTGGTTGGGGAATATTCTTCAGGGAAGCCAGGGTCTGGGGTGAGGTGAGATGTAGATGGACCCATATAGGGGGGTTGGACATATGCCCTTTGTTCGGTGTATTGAACTTGGGTGTGTGGCATATGTGAGTATTGGGTGGGTGGGTGATGAGGTTGTTGTTGGGGTTGAGGTTGGGATTGAGTGGTGGTGGTTCTACGTCGTCGGGTTGATTGGCGGGAAGTTGATGGTTGTTGGTAGTGTTGTTGGGATGGTTGTTGGTAGTGATGGTTGTTGGTAGTGTTGTTGGGATGGTTGTTGGTAGTGTTGTTGGGGTGGTTGTTGGTAGTGTTGTTGGGGTGGTTCTTGTTGTTGTTGGTAGTGTTGGGGTTGTTGTTGTTGGTAGTGTTGGGGTGGTTGTTGTTGGCGGTAGCGTTGTCTTCGTTGTTGTTGTGACTCTGGAGGTTGCCCCCACTGGGTGCGAGGGTCGACCAAATAGCGAGGTTGGGAAACATGCATATCTGAACCGGATCGTCGGTACCAAGCAATGTAATCGACGAGAGTGTTGCATAATCTCGTCATCTTCATAAACGAAATTGTAGGATATGGTCTGCTCGGTTTTTCCACATCCTACAATACTCCCTGGCAAAATTCCTCCAATTGTTGAGTCCCCATTGGGCATCGACCCTTTTAGATGCCAAGGATCCAAGCATATCGATCGCGGGTATGTCTTGGAACATACCAAACGCATCTTCACACGGTCCGTGGTGCATCTCCACAATGTTGAACCGTATAATTGCGCCTCGCGTCCAAACCATCGCATCTTCATCATTTGGTACATGGTCCAAACCCAACGGTCAATGCATGCAGTTAGTGTGTACTACGTGGCAAACCTATTTATGACTAGGCCCCAAAGGAGATGGTGCCTCCCTTGTGTTTTTACACATAGGAGCCATTCAACTTGGCTTTTACGCACCTAGTGATAAATAGGTATGTCCCCTAGCCACCCTAGACGCATGTGATTTTTTTCAATTATAAAACCCTAATCGAAACCCTAATTTCCAACACTAAAATCGAAACCCTAATCAAATCAAAACCCTAATTTCAAATTCTCAAACCCCGATCGAAATGTCATCACACAATATGTTATCATCAGAATTTCAATGGCGAGACATACAACGTTGAGGTATCCGGTTTTGTTCAGAACACCGAAAATTTCCAATTTTGTCTAAATAGCAATGCGAATTTTCATATTTCAAAAAGACTAGAACAAACTTCGTCAAGGTCCGACGTCAAACATTTTCTACCAACATCATGTTTTTACTTGGTGAGAACCAAGTAACATTTTACCGGTAGTGTTGAAGACGACGAAGATCCGCAAAACATGTTTTGTAATCATGAATATTCGGTACGACTCGATTCGGTTGTACGTCGTGTTCGAGACACGAGAGGTTGATCCTACGGAGGAGGAACAAGTCGAGGTGGATGTTCTTGAAAGAAGAGGAAGCAGAGGAGACGCAGTTCAACATCATGGTAAATGAAGAATCGAGGCCGAGGAAGAAAGCCAACCGCCTCCACATCGATCTTCACACCACCTCCGTACATGACCACCCGAACATGTCCACGATGACCATTCATCCGATATATTCTACAACCACCGATGCAAATTTAAAAGTCAAAGACAAATTTCGTTCAAAAGAAGATTGCGTCCGAGCAATAAAAAGTTCCACATGATAAACAACTATGACTTTCATGTGGATCGAATAACAGAGAGATACGAATCATCCGTACTCACCCGAGTGTAACTTCCATCTAACGCATCGATAGATTGCGAGTGATTCTGGGTGATAGGTTCTATGACGGAACACACTTGTGTTAATTCCACACAATCACGGGATCACCGGAAATTGAGTCATGATCTCATTTGTCAAGAAATCTTACCTCTTGTTAGTCTGATCCTTCATTGAAGGTGAAAACAATAATATCCCACATCACTACAACATACAACTATACCCTCGATAGAAAGGCACGGTTGGCAAAAATCAAGGCTATCGAGCAAATCTACTAAATTGGGAGGGTTCGTACAAAGAGTTACCTCGCTACATGAATGCACCGCGAACGATGCTCCCGAACAGTTTATGCTCGAGGCGACGCGCGTTTTCCCAAGACGGTACTGTCGTGGACATGGTATATTCGAGACTTTTCGGCTTTTCGACCTTGCATCATTGGTTTGCACATCGAAACCTATCATACGATAGATGGAACATGGTTGTACGGAAATACAAGGGCACCCTCGATGGTCGTGGCACGATGGCAACAATAACGTGTTCCCAATCGCCTATGCTCTTGTAGGCGAGACCGAGCTTTGAGTTTCTTCCTAAAGCATCTTCGAACACACGTAGCACCACAACGTGATCTTTGTCTAATTTCTAATGACATGCCTCAATTGAGTGCGACAACAATCCCGCCAACGGTTGGCACGACCCACCGCTCACATGTTTATTCGCAAGACACATCGCTCAAAACTTCACGCGAGATCAAAGATAACCGTCTTCGAAAATCATGAATGCGATACGCGCTAACACAACCAAGTTTTACATATTATCGCAGTCAGATCAGATTGGAAAACCTAGATGCAGGGGCGTGGGTTGATAATCTACAGGTGGAAAAGTGGACACGCTCATACGACAATGGAGTGCGTTGGGGCCACATGACAACAAATCTAGTCGAATCAATGAACGGCGTCTTCAAAGGCATAAGAGCACTCCCAATAACTGCATTGGTTAATACAACATATTTTAGAATGGCCTCCTTGTTTGCAGAGAGAGGTGAAAAGTGGAACGCGGTGGTACAATCCGGACAAGTGTGGAGTGAAAGTCGCTCGAAATTTATTAAGGCCGAGAGTGCCAAGCTAGCACTCATCTTGTTACAAGATTCGACCGACATAACCATAACTTCATTGTCAAAGAGATAATCGACCACAATGAGGGTTTGCCTGACAAGAGTACATGGTTAAACTACCATCTTGGCGATGTGGAAAATTTCGTGCCTTCAATGCCCCGCCTCATGTCATTGCGGCGTGCACATGTTCATCGATGCACTAGTACTTCTTTCTCCAATTTACAAGTCTCGGACCTTGCTCAACGATACAACAATGCCTTGAACCAAGAGCAAAAGCATTATTGGCTCGCACGAAGGGAAGTAGTTTGGCATAATACCAAATGCGGAGAAATAAAAGGGTCGTCCCAAGAGCAAACGATAACAACCGAAATGGACGACATTGATAAACTAGAAAGAAAGTGTGGTCTATGTCGTCAATCCGATACAATCGAAAAAATTGTCCCCACACAACCTCAACATCCTAAAATTTGTATTTCATTTATCTGCACTTTTAATATTGTAACAAATCTTCTTTCCATTAATTCGCATTTATTACAAACACCAATACGGAGACAACAAAATTAAAAACTACACGATTAAAAGAAACAACAATACGGAGACAACAAAATTAAAAACTACACGATTAAAAGAAACAACAACATGAACTATGACACATCAACACAGAAATTTATTTAAGACACTACAACCGTCAAAACAATCTCATCGGAACCATACATCATCGCAATAACGTCGACGTCTGTTTTGACTTCCTCCAACCAAATTCGAGGTTGACTAGTTGCGAAGTTCATGGTTGTTCGCTTCCTCTGAATCCTTCTAATTTCATCACCATCTCAATTTCTCCCTCTAACCAACGCATCAACTCTTTTTTCAGTTTGGCCATGGTAAATATGTGCCAAAATTTCATTTTCATTGGAGGTTTTGAGGCCGAGAAAACAACGTATCCATCTCTGGTATGGATGTATGGAGATGTCATGGTAGAAAAAAAGAGAGAGTAACAGAGAATAAGAGAGAATATGAGAAGTTGAACAAATTTGAAAAATGAAGGAGGGATGGGTGTGTATTTATAAAAAAAAATTGAAATTTTTTTTAAAAAAAAAAAAAAATAACACTGAGGCGCCATCTCAGATGGCTTTTGCCTTGTGTTTTACACTAAGGCGCCATCTGAGATGGCTTTTAGGTCAAAATTAGAAGGGAGGCGCCATCTCCCTTGGCTCCTGCTCTTGATTTTCAGTGCAGGAGCCATCCGAGATGGTTCCTGCTTGTATTTTTGTCCTGAAACTTGGTTATTTGCGTAAATTTTTTCAAAAGTTGGTTATTTTTGTATTTTTTTTTAAAAAGTGGTTATTCCAAAAAAAATTCACAAAATTGATGCTATTGCTAACAAAAAAATATTACACGTGAATTAATAACTAAAAAGAATCCAATGTACATACATGCTACATTACAGTGGCGGCTGAAGCTGAATCTTGTGTTCCTTGCAAAGCATGCTCTTCATCCCTTATACTCACATCCTCATTTTTCAATTCAACAGCACTAGATTCTGTTGATTTGCTAAAAGCATCAGCCGGAATATTGATTCCTGCAAAGCCGATCATAACAGCTACTGCTCCAAGGTAATCCATGAAGGGAGGAGAATTTCCAGTGAAGGTATCAATAATGGCAGCCAATGGGACTTGAATTGTGAGTCCAGCTGTAGCTACTGTGGTTGATGTAAGAAGAACAGCCTTGGCCCATAAGTAATCACTTAGCACATTGTTCAGTAATCCTAGTTTTGATAGGAAATAAAAAATGTACAAGTCAAATAATGTTGAATGAGGAAATAGAGTGTGTTTGTTTGAGAAAACTGAAAATTTTCTATTACGATTCACCGTACGTTTCATGTATAAATATTTGAAAACAAAAACCAAGATGAAAATAATGCAGACGGTTTTCTAATGAAAAGCAAAAAAAAAAAAAAAAGAATAATTCATATGATTCGACAGTATAAAGATTTTATAGAATATCAATCAAAGATAACCGTGTGATCATTAAAAATGTTTGACTTTAATCATACCTACCTTAGAAGTCATACATATGATGGTTTGTAAGTGGTTAGCAGTGTAACTTACACTAACTGTGCAGCAAAATTAATCTCAAAAAATTGTGCATAACAAAAAAGTTGGTGACTTTTCTCTTTTCATAAATCCCTACTTGATTTTCTCATCAAAAGTTATAACTCTTCAGTTTTCTTCATTTTCCCTCATTGTATGAGCTTTAAGCTAATACACAATTTGTTACCTAAATTTTCTGGTTTTCATCAGAAGCACCTGTGAGACTGTTTGGGTGAGCTTATGAAAACAGTCTATGATATGTCCATAAGTTGTTTTCAGCTTATTTCTGTAAGATCTCTAGGATATGAAGACAGCTTGTACCTTATTTGAAAATAGTTTGATTTTGTTTTATCTTCTTTTATATAAATAGCTTATACATAAGCATTTATATGGCAAGCGCTAAATTAATCTGTTTTTCCAAACAGGGCCCAAATCATGTTAATATGTTAAACCATTAAATGTAAATACATCTGAATAGTTTAACCTATGACCATTACTACCGTTTGTTCGATTTACTCTTAGCAAATAACAATTTCATTTCTATAGCAAAATGCATAAAGAAAAACTCCAAAGAAAATGTAAAAGGTAGTGAATACAAACCTTTGCCAACAATCAGACCAAGCTGCTTCCACGTAAGCATATAAAAAGGTTCAGTCTTCGTGAAATTGAGTATAAGAGCAACCGGAAGAAAAAGTAAAACATTGAAAAGCCCAAGAAATCCAAGAAACTGAGCCATACTGGCTTCACCATTCTTTCCATCATCGTCATTTAATTTCTTGCGAATAAGGGTGATATATACTGCATATAATCCTGCTGAAGAAAGTGCAAAAATGTCTCCAAGAAGAGGATTTGATGCAACTGTTCTTAAACCAGATTGTGAATCACCAAGACTTACAATTATTGTTCCTCCCATGCAAAGAAGAACACTACAGAGCTTTAACCATGTAAACCTCTCACCCAAAAAAGCTAGGGAAACCAAGAAGGTAAAAAGACTTGATGCACTGCTTAAGATTGTATTTGACTGCATATGACATGAAAAAGCAACTAGTTTAGAGGTGTTTTATTTTGATACAAAATTCAACAGTGATTTGGATAGTGAATGCAGTTCAAATATACGCATAATCATGTTTAGTAGATGATTAATGAATATAACAAGGTATTGCAACTCATTAACCATCGACAAAATACAATTAACCACAATTTGGAACGTCATTAACCACGATCCTCATATGTATATTTGAAAACCAGAAAATCATGCATATTTGAACATAATTTGGATCATATATATGGATATCATGTATATTTAAATACTTAAAAATCATGGTTAATGGTGCTCAAAATTATAGTTAATTTACATTAAATTAATGATCAATAGGCTGTGAATCGGGTGGGAATAGGCTGGGCCAAACTAGGCCTTGCCAGTCTGAGCCGGGCCGGCTAAAAAATTCAAAGTCTAAGCCTAACGCCCTGGCCTATGACCTATCATAGGCTTATTCTTCGGTCTGAACCTGACCTTTTTGAAGGTCTGAGTCTGATTAGCCTATTAGTATGCTTAAAAAGCCTATATCATTTGAACATAAGTAAATAAGCAAGCTCAAAAATCTAAATTCACTTACTGTAACTGTAGTATACTTCAACGAGAGGTTAAAAGTGAGTTGAGCGAAAAACCAAAACGGGCATATCAACAAACTAACTTTAGCGACTCTGCAACGTGTCCAACGTCCTTTCTCATCCAACCCTCTTTGATCAACATTTTGAATCAAAGAAACTTCACCAACCAATCCTCCAACTACATCATCAGAAAGAATCAATTCAGAACCATCACTCCTATCTTCAACCACATCCAACGATTCAACAACCAATTCACTTATTGCGTCGTCATCTCTAAGAAGTATAGCCTGTTGTTCTAAATCCGTCTTCTTCTTATCACTCTTCCAAAACCATAAACCTCCGTAAGAATCTTCGAAATACCTCCCAATTTCGACAATCGGAAGCAAAACCACAAACAAAGAATTGCATATGTAAGTAACAAGGAATGGTGATACACCATCATCTACAACAGATTGCACTACAAAGCTAGCAGCTATCCATATTAGTGCAACAGCTATTATATATACCAAACCTAAACCCCATTTCCAAGCTTTACTATCCACATCTTTTGAACCCATATCTATGTACCCTTGTCAAAATTCCATAGAATATATAGTGAAACTCAAAATCTAGTATACCCAGAAATCAAAACCCTTTCTAATTGAAAAATCATCAATACCCATTTCGTTATTCTACAAAATAATCACCTATAATCTACAAAAGGTGATAAATTTGATTAAAAACTTAGATTATGAAGGAGAAAATCAGAATCTGACCCAGTACGATGTACGTGCAGAAATTGAAACCGAGTGTAGAAAATATTGATTGGATCTGAATGTGTGATTTGTTTAGTTTTTCTGAAATGGATCATTAAATCGGTCCAAAACGAGGCAAGGTAATTTCTCTTGTGAATGCCATCCGCACCCTTGAGGAAAAAATTGAATCGTGATTGGCTTCCGGTGCATGCACCGAATTCAAACCCGGACCTTTTTGTCATTTTCGTTGAATTTTGGATACTGTTTTTTTTTTCTTCATTCTGCCGTTTAGACTTTAGAGTTGAAATTGAATTTAAATTTAAATTGAAAGTAAGGCTCTCTATATTTTTTTAAGTTTATATTATAATTTCAGAAGATAATAAAAGATATTTTCATCACGAATTTATAGTTTATTTTACTAACTTATAGTTTATATTTTAAATGATATTTTAAATAGCATTTTAACTTATAGCTTATAACTATCATATTTTCTTTCATTTTTACTCTTATTATTTTATCTAAAATTTACTACTATCCTTTATAATTTATGTTAGTTTAAAATAAAATAATTATATATTAAATATATTTTATGTTATTTTAATTTATTAATTAATTGAACCGCTAATTTTACCTAACATTTCAACTAGGTTATCAGTTATAAGTCGTCAGTCATCAGTCATCAACTATAAACTATCAGTCATAAGTTATCAGCTATAAGCTAACTTATCATTCAACCGTTGTTTTTATCAAACAGAGGCTAAATTGCATTTTATTGATTGAGAATTTTTATTTTTATTTTTAATAAATTATTTAGGTTAAATATGTTTTTAATTTTTATTAATATGACAACCTTCAATTTTAATTTTCTATTTTTTTTTAAAATAATGATATTCGTAATATTTTTCGTCTTTATTTTTGGTCCCTCCTGTTAGATCCTATTAACAGAGACTTACGTGTAATGCCACATCAATTAAAGTTAATGCTGAAATTTTAAACCCCTTTAAATAATTTAAACAATACAAGTGCAATTTCTCCTCTGCATGCCTCTCAATGTTATTATCTCAACAATTGTAATCAATCAGTTTTTCAAATTCATTATTCCTCCACATATAACTGAAAGTACCAAGCCCCCAATCGCAGCTTCAAATGCGATTTTCACACTACAAAATCGAAAGAACCAAATGCGTGCAATTTCAGCTGAAGAGACGAAGATTTGGTGGTTTGAATTCGAATCTGAAATCGAATGGCTTGGATGTAGGAATGAAACGAAGGCGTGCAAGTTGCATGTTCACGTCCATAATGATGTTCTAAAAGTGAGAGCCATGAGGTTTCGCGTGGTGGCTCCAAGAATACATAATAATTCGTGTTTCGCGTACTGACTTCCGACAAATTCTTTTTTTTTTAAAAGCATATTTGTTAAAAGTATGATATCAAAGATAAATATTCTACTTGCTTATCAAATACTTGTTTTCAAAGTTTCTTTCATATTTAGTGTCTTACTATTATATATCTACTTAATGTAAATCTAAGGTTGTTATGATGATAACACTAGACACATGTTAAACTAATAGCTACTCTAACACACATATTATTCTTCATATCTACTCTAACATCAACCCTAATTTTATTTTTCAAAATTGATTCTACATAAATAATAATTAACAATAACAGTCATATAATATTCAATTAACACTATTAAAATAATAATAATAATAATGAAAGTAAATAAAAATGATAATAATTAATATAAAAATAAATATGTATTTAGGTCATAATAATAATAAAAGTAAATAAAAATAAAAATAATTATATAATATCTAACTACCACTATTAAAAATAATATTATTCATACAAATTTATAATTATTTATCTATTGTTCAATTATATCATTAGTCTAATTTTTACTATTGTTTAATTTCCAATAATAGTTTTCATTTTAATAGCTCTTACTTTAATATGTAAAAATAAATAAAAATTTATTTAACTAAATATTTTTTTGAACGTATCCCAATTTTCAAATTTTATTAATTTTTTTAATCTTTTTATATATTATTTAATTCTCATTATAATAGTTTTACTTTAATATCTTAAAAAATTCATTTCTAAAATTTTTACAATTCTGTAATTCATAATAATTAATAATTCTATAACTTTTCATTTCTATAACTTTCATAATTCTATAATTTTGATATCTTAGTTTTATGAAGTCTTTAATTCTTCTTTTTTAATATCTATTACTTTAATATTCCATAAAACTTTTCATTTCTATAATTTTTCATAAATTTTTCATAAACTTAGAAAATATGGGAGATATAAATATGAGGACTTTGTTGAAATAGAATTTCTCATCCAAAATGGTAGATACAATAATTTTTGATAAAATACTTTTTTTGTCACTTAACTTTATCTCGGAGTCCATTCTGGTCTCTTATCTTTAAAAGGACCACATAAGTCCTTTACGTTCAAAAGGCACAAACTCATTTGTTTTGTATACGTGGCAAGTGACATGGAATGTTATAAATATCTTCTTCAACCTTAGTAGATTTCATCGTCCATTTCATTATCTTCATCCCAGATTCCCCCAAATTCTAGGGTTCACTATTCTTCTTCCCTCTTTGATTCTGAAATTTCTTGAGGAAAATGAGACATCATCAACGTACTCAGGTCTATGTTCATATGATTTGAATGTCAAGAGTGGTGGTTGTTTAGATGTCAATTTGCGATGGAAACCCATATGTGGGTGTGGAGACACAGCTGTTATTCGAAGGGCTTAACTGTCACAAATTTTGGGAAGCAATTTTAGGGTTGTCATCATTATAAGGTAAAAAAGAAATTAAATTTGTTCTTCATATTTTTGTGTTCTGATTTATGCGAATTCTGAATAACACAGGGGCATCATCAGAGTCATCATCAAATACTACCTCAATTGCACTATCATAATTGAAGCAAAATAAAACTACCAACAATGGTTGTGCTAAGGTTACTTTAAAGTAGTGATATGTTATGATACTTTAATCCATTCGCATTTCTATTTTAATATTAAGATACTTTAATTTAATCCACTTGGAAATAAATTTAAACACATGTAATGCCACATATATACCACATAAACGTTACCATTGACTTTGACTAACGACCGAGATGGAAAAGACAAATATTGTTCTTTTAAAACAATTAAAGGACCACTTTGAAACTTTTTAAAGATAAGGACCAAAATGAACTCTGAGATAAAGTTAAGGGACCACAAATGGTATTTTTTCATAATATTTTAATTTAATCTTCTTTCGTTTTTCTTTAACATTGTATCACTGAACGTATATCATCTCTCTTTTCTTTCGGTTCATTATTTTTGATGTAAAATACTAATATGTTATTTTCGTTATTTCAGGTGTATGATAAAAATTTCATTCTAAATTTTTATTTCATTTTATTTTCTTTCATCTTCATTGTTAATATTATGAATTACTTCTTTTGAAATGAATTGAATTTTAGAAACTAATATGAAGATTCTATCTTCATTTCAACTAATTTGTGTACTTTTATATTAAAGATACCACTTACACATTTCTTTTTATACTATTTTAAAAAATTCTATTTTTTCATTTCTTTTTAATTTTCAATTGTTACTATTTTATTTTCTAAAATATATTTACTTTTTTAAAATTTCATGTGCATGTTTTGATATATGAGAATTTTATTTAGAGATCAAACGAAAATGTAGACTCAATAATATTTTAATTTACGTTCTTTCATTTTTCTTAATATATATATATATATATATATATATATATATATATATATATATATATATATATATATATATATATATATATATATATATATATATATATATATATATATATATATATATGAGAGCATATCATATGAGAATAGATAAGTTATATGAGAATATGAGAATATGATAATGAATTAACAACCATCAGATTTAAAAACGAAAGGTTGAGATTAAATTGTGATCTTTACTATTTCTCTTTCCTATTAATGACACATGATTTAGTAAATATCACAATTTAATCCCAACATTTTATCTTAACTCCAAATCTCAACCTTTGATTTGTATTAATCCAACGGCTTTAATTATTTCTAAAAATAATACTATTAAATGATAAATTAAAGTGGTTGAATTAATGAAAGTAAATAAAAATGACAATAGTTAATATAAAAAATAAATATGTATTTAGGTAATAATAATAATAATAAAAGTAAATAAAAATAAAAATAAAAATATAATATCTAACTACCACTATTAAAAATAACATTATTCATACAAATTTATAATTATTTATCTATTGTTCAATTATATCATTAGTATAATTTTTACTATTGTTTAATTTCCAATAATAGTTCTCATTCTAATAGCTCTTACTTTAATATGTAAAAAAAAAAAATTATTTAACTAAATAGTTTTTTGAACGTATCCCAATTTTATAATTTTATTAATTTTTTAAATCATTTTATATGTTATTTAATTCTTATTATAATAGTTTTTACTTTAATATCTTAACAAATTCATTTTTAAAACTTTTACAATTTTGTAATTCATAATAATTAATAATTCTATAACTCTTCATTTCTATAACTTTCATAATTCTATAATTTTGATATCTTAGTTTTGTGAAGTCTTTAATTCTTCTTTTTAATATCTATTACTTTAATATTTCATAAAATTTTCATTTCAATAATTTTCATAAATTTTTCATAAACGTAGAATGTAGCACCCCGTATTTTCAATTATTACTAAATTGGAATTTTAATCATTTAATTAATTAACATGGAATATTAGAATTATTGAAAAATAAATAAAGAAAAGGATTTGGGCTTATGTGGTGATTAGTAGAGGAGAGGGGTGTGAGGAGTAAAAGCCTCTAATTATTTTGTTATTATTATTATAATAGAATAATAAGAAAGATAAAGGAATTGGAAACCAAATTAGGAGAAACAAAGGAATCGTACGAGAAGTGAGAAGAGCAAAGGAAGAGGAAAACCTAAAGCTTGAGGAATTCAAGAAATTGGCTAAGGTAAGGGGTGATTGCTCTAATTATATTGTATTATAGATTTTGGGAATGATAGAATAGAGTAAGAGATTAGGAATCCCAATTTAGGATTTTTAGGTTTATGAGTTTTGACCCTAAATGCATGATTTTTGACATTCTTGATGCAATTGGTATTATAGAGTTGTTGTATGATGTCGTGGTGTGTTGTTATGGCATTGGAATCATGTATTAGGATGTGCTTTGGTGTTATTTGTGTATGGGTTCGTAATTGGAACTATTGGATGAATTGGAAAGAAGGAATGCTGTCAAAATAGTGATTTTCTGCAATAGAGGTCGTGGAACCCGGTTACCTTGTGGAGGAACCGGTTACCATTGTGTATTTTGCGTAAAAATGAGATTTTTTGGTCTGAGAACCGGTTCCACTATAGGAGAACCCGGGTTTCCAGTACATTTTCTAGCAACGTGTTTTCACATGGTTGTGGGAACCCGTTTCCACCTGGAGGAACCCGTTCCCACTGTTACTTTTTGAAAAATACTAAACTTTAAAAATTCATAACTTTCAAACCGTAAGTCCGTTTTAGTCGCCGTTTTGGACGTTGTTTCTTAAATTAAATACTCTATTTTATAAAATGAAGAAAATAATAGTAACTTGATTTTATTTAGAAAAGTATTGATTTTCCGACTTGTGGTTATTCGTATTTTGTACACTTGATGGGTAGGCAATGGTATGTTATTTTGTGATGATGTATGTGTGCATATCAATGGCTGTATGCTTATGTTGGTGATAGAATTCTTAATTGATGAGTAATTTCTTTGCATGTTATTCTATTGGTGACATACAAAATAAATTATTGCATTATGTTTTGGTTGATGATGTTGCATGCTTGATGATGTGCATGTTTATGTGATTGGATGTGTTCATGATAAATGATTGTATCATGTTTTTGGTTGGTGAGTTTGGTGTTGTTATAAATACATGATATGGTTATATTTGTATAATGATGATAGTGATTACAGATTGATTTTGTAATCGCTTGTGCATATTGTATGCTTAGTGACGGTTCATGATGGTTGTTGATATCATGTGTTGTTGTTGATGTTGCATTCTTGTTGATGTACATGCATATACATTTGGTGGTAGCTAATTCCCATTGTGTGGAATTAGTGAGTTGGCCAATATCCGTTGCCGAGTTGGAATGGGCGGTGAGGTTTTATCTGTGTCTGAGTTGGAATAGAATAAATGTTAATGCTGTGTCCGAGTTGGAATGGAACAGTATGTGAATTTAGTTCACTATCGGTACCACATGCATAGAGTCTTGCATTGAATTTGTATGAATTATAACATGATTGGAAGATTTCCAGTGTTATGATTTGGTTGTTGTGTTTGATGCATGTTCATGACTTGTGCTTTTGTGGAAT